>JAWQUT010000147.1:993523-1048866 GCA_033807755.1 Ellobium chinense | reverse complement strand
CCCAACCCAGGGGAATCTCGCGCAGTTTATTGTCAGGAAAGGATCTTGATTTAATAACTGTGTTATGATTTAGGCCTATATTTCCCTGCCTGGGCGTTTTAACCATTTCGCCAACTACCATTGTGAACTGCCAGGAAATGTGTTTAGGGTCACGGGTGAACACCAGGCTCGCACGTGGAAGTGGGAACCGATTCAGGCGGTAGGTATTTAAGAATTAAATTGCTGTGAAGTTAGCGTCCCTGTGGTGTAGTGGTAGCACGTTCAGGCTTGCAAGCTGAGAGACCCGGGTCCGATTCCCGGCAGGGGCATGACATTCTCTACTTTTGGTTTGTTTCGCCTCTTCTTCTCAAAATTGATAATTCACAGTAGTCCTTGGTGACACACTTCCCTACAATAATATGTAACATCAGAAAAACTATCAGACTGAGCTCACATTCCTTCCTCTTAATAATAAAGAATGAGAACTAAAAGTCTTTCCACCCGGTTACACTATTAACCGTCATAAAGCTGAGTCTTCCGATCGTTACAATAAGAAAGCAAGACCAGCCTACAAATTCCGTGGATATTGCCTCGATTCAGATGCATTTATAGCGCAAATACCAGACGTTCTTACATCATATTTCTTTACCGTTACGTTCGGAGGGATAGTAAACTAGCAATCTGCGAGGTTTATACGTAGTTTGAAATCTAGAAAACTACCTCTCTGATAATAATATAATGATGAAATTCAATTAATTCATATTATTAAACCGTCCCACATACCTCTTTTCTTCTTTTATTTTATATAAAAGTCATAACTGCAGCTGGGTTAACTCACAGGAATGAGGAGCTGGGCAGATTATGAAGAACAAAACAAAATAAAACCAAAAAAAAAAAAACCCTTGAGGAAAGGGGGAGAAGGAGAAACACATCTAAGAATGCAAGTTTTCAAGTCCTCCTGTGCTCATTCAGGTCTGCAGCCTTCTATGATAAGTATAATTCCTGTTGCCACAAACCGCACGACATGTACACGCCCTTAAAACACACTGGCCCAACAAGTTTCCATTTCTACTGAACTGAAAGCTAGGGCCCGTATTCGACATACGTAAGCGTAAAGCATAAACCTGCTGGTTGGCGGCTGTCCCACAAGCCGCCTTCCTGTATGGTCAGTGAGTCTTTCGGTACTTTGGTCGGTGTGTAACCTACTTTAGTAGTGCCTGCCACAAAGTTCAGGGATCAGGTAACGAGAACCTATTGACAGTCATAGAAAATATTACTGATAGGCCAGGTAGTACAGTTGACTGTGTTGCTGACTTGGTAGTTGTTGATCATTATCGAAGATTGATTCCTTGCAAGACATAGTGTCAGTTACTATACTGTTAACATTTTCAGTCTAGAATAAACTACCGTCGTGTGATGACACTAACGTAGGCCATGTATTACAAACAGGTTAACTTGAGAATTCAGAACATAAATAAACTAGCGATATTCTTTTAATGTGTTTAGTCTCCAGTCCATAAACTCTTATTTCTCGTAAGTGCTTAACAGTGAGCAATGTACTTAATACTATAAATTGACCACATACGTGTGCGCTTTGTTGGCTGTCTTCTTATAATATGGAACCTTTAATTGGAGGCCTAAGGCTAGTCTATATTATAGGCCTGCTTGTTTATTTCGAATTTCTCTCTCTCTCTCTTTCTCTCTCTCTCTCTCTCTCTCTTTCTCTCTCTCTCTCCTTTCTTTCTCTGTTTCTCTTGCTCTCTCCTTTAGAGTCTCGTTCTCGTGCATTTCCCCGATCCGTTTGGTGAAGTACATGTATATTCTTGACAAGATTTATGTCATTTCCATAGCCAGCGTGTAGCACCAAATTTTATTTATTCATTGATGTCAAGTTGCTCTTCATGAGAGAACTCTGAGTGCTGAAACACACTCAAAAGTCCAGTGTTCTGTACGTATATATCAGACACAATGGATAAGCATGAAAACTGATCTTTCAGAATCAGCTAACCAGGACAATCTTGTCTTTGCCCTGGTCTGAGAATGAGACATAAAAGCTTGAATGGCTGGAATAATGCTTATTATTATTAGTGAACGAGCATTACCACTGAGAAAAACAAAGCTGCGAAACAAGTAGAATGCGAGCGACGACTGCAGGCTTGGTTTAGTCACGTGGAAGTTTTGTTAATTTTTGAAACTTTACGAAAAGGTCAGTTAAACGCTCTCTTTACCTTGCGTGACCCTCCTATCTCCACTAGACATGATGTAAATCGAGGACGCATTCTTATATATTATATGACTCGTCGTACCTAAAATAGACCCATCTTAAGACTCTTTACGTGCTTTGACGTTATCTGTACCAGTTTGTCAACACATGGCTATTTGGATAGTTATGAATATTTTAACCAGGCCCGTCTTTCTGAATAATTCACTTTTCCGAATAAGCCAGCCAAGACAAACAATCCTGTATTTGCTATGGTCTGAGAGTAAGTCTTCAAAGTTTCAATGGCCCCGTAACGCTATAAGGTATTGATAAACAATCGCTGTGGATGGAAAACAGAGCTGCAAGGCACTGCAAATAAAATGTAGGTATCGGCTAGCCTGGTTTAGCCACGTGGAATTTTTTAATTGTAATTTTTGGGGAAAGATCAATTAAAGGACCTGTATACTCAGTGTGACTCCGTTGAAAGGAAATTCTTATGCTAGATGTGAGCAGTCGGAAATGTGTCAGGGTCACGGGTGAACACTTGGCTCATACGTGACATTTAGGGATAAATTCAAACAATAAGTATTAAAGAATGACATTGTTGTGAAGTTGGCGTCCCTGTGGTGTAATGGCAGCACGTCCAGACTCGCAAGCTGAGAGACCCTGAGTTCAATTCCCGGTGGGGCATGAAATTTTCTAGTGTAGGTTTTTCGGCCTATCTTCTCAAAATTGACCCTTCATAGTAATTTGGTAGAATCCCTAATGACACACTTCTTTAGACAATGTGTAACAACATTTAAAAGATAATTATCTGACTGGGTTCACATTCCTCCCCTCTAATGATTAGAGAATTCTATATTAATTCATTTCACCCAGTTACATAGAGATACTCCCATTCCACCATACCAAACGAGGACAGTTATTCCTGTGCTAGACCTCTTCGGGTCGTGATACATATAACCTGGCCTATCTCAGACCCTTTACGCATTTTGAGATTATCTCTGCGCGTTTGTCAATGTACGGCTGTTTGAAAAGATTTGAATGCCCTAACCCTCCTTTGCACACATCACACATCAATATATCGGGTCACGGTGTCATTTATTTCTTGAATGCGTTATTCTGGAAGATCTGCTTGCAAAATACTGTTCTTCAGAATGAGTGAATGCTTTGCTCAGTGGATTTCCTTAGCGTGTTAAATAATGCAGGCCTTCATGTGTCAGAAACATTTGCTCGTGAATGGATGTCAGACCAAGTATCAAGTCAGAATTACACGCGGTGAAATCGATGGTAGATATGGGACATCACGAAGTTGAGTGGGGTGTGTGATATATGGATTATGGAGTGATAGGATAGGAACGTTGAAAGAGTTGTCTGTGTAACAAGATTTAAGACACTTTATTTAGCTCATGTCAACACGACAAATGAGCATCCAAATAGTATATCAACCAACAACAGCATAAACAAATAACAATGATAGTGAGGTATGTAAATATACTCAAAGCAATACCGATCCCAAGAGAGCTTTGCATTTTATATATTATATTATACAACGCATGGAAATAAAATGTTAATTTCTAAATGTCTTTGTTACCGGTATGATGGGTTTTTTTTGTTTACAGATAGTTTACAGACTCGTTTTAATACTTCCGTATTATTAGATTTTAGCAAGTTTTAGAATTTATGCATATTTGGGTTTCTGTGACAACTTTCTGTGAGCAACATTTTTGGCTCACCAGCAAATTTGGGAGCTAATATGCTGATATTAAATAGTGAAATTCATCACCTATATCCAGTATAATGCACAAGTTCTATTCTGATATTCAGTATTTTGGTATCGTCCTGTTTTCCATGGCAGTTCATGACTGTCGATCCTAAATTTAGTAAGGGCTTTTTTGGAGATGAGAAAGGTTTGAGAGCCCAATGGCCTTACTTGTCCAATCCGTCGCGCCGCCTCTGAAGTGTTTGCTTTACTTGTGATGCAATGAGGGCAGCCACGACATACCGGGCAGCCTACCTGACAGTATTTATGGGTAGGTTGGCTATGTATGGACCTACGTGATCCCAAACATGCAGACACCAGGCCAGGTACCTATCATGGCTCATATCTTGTACAAAATTGCAGTCAGTCCGGCTAAAAGGTGTAATTTACGTCTTGGAGCAGATCGTTGCTATCTTGCCTGCGGGGAACGATACCACTTCTCCACCACAACCTTCTATACAAAATACCTGCACCACAGGGTCTTGGATGTGCTGGTTTGCTTTTCAGTCTAACGTCACACCCTTTCTTAAAAGAATCCAACTTTACAGTCATTTAATTTATTTAGAATTAATGCGAAACACTTTGTTCCTAACTCCCATGATTTATAAAGTGTAGAAAAGGAGTCGTGTGTGTGTGTGTGTGTGTGTGTGTGTGTGTGTGTGTGTGTGTGTGAGAGAGAGAGAGAGAGAGAGAGAGAAATAGAGAGGGAGAGAGAGTGTGAGTGGTTAATGTGTGTGTGTGTGTGTGTGAGAGAGAGGGAGAGAGACAGAGAGAACGAATGAGATAGAAAGAGGGAGGGACACTAATAAACTGCAGCAAGAGGTAAGCAGAAAGGTATGTAGGCAGGCAGGTGAACTGAGCCAGAGAGTGTAAAAAATGGACGCATTATTGTTTGGTAAGGGAGTGAACTTGAAGCGCAAATTAATGTTCAAAGCTCAGTCGGAGGGCATGAGGACACCTTAGTTTCAAGGACGGTTACGCTGATAACAGCGTCAGTAAGACAGTCCCTCAATAAAAGTAAATCTAAATTGATAAAATTTATCGTATCAGTACCTTGTTTACATTACAAGACCGATAAATCGTCTTCGTGTAATGTAGGCAGACAACATATTAATCATCTTCTTATTCATTCGTGTGTGAATCTTCGTAAGAAGGCTGTATTTGGAGTTTGGACCATTCTCCACGAACCTGTGTTTTTGACCATTCCACACGAGTGCTTGTGTGATGAAGCTTGGACTATCTCAGTATCTGGCGCTAGTTTGATATTCGAAACATCATACGTGAGTTTGTGTTGGGGTTTTGACCACGTACGCAAGCCGAAAATAGAGTTTTTACTCATGCATGCAAGCCTGTCGCAAGAGTTTTGACTATTGCACGCGAACCAGCCATTATCTGTAACCTGAACTAGAGTTTGAACATTGTCTGAGAGCCTGTACTAGAGTTTTGACCAGTGTCCCCCAGCCTGTACTAAAGTTTGACCATTGTCCACGAGCCTGTACTAGAGTTTTGACTACTGTCCACGAGTCGGTACTAGAGTTTCGACCATTGTCTGCAAGTCTGTTTTTTAGAGTTTTACCATCGTCTGCGAAATTGTAGTAGAGTTTGGCCATTATCTGCGAGCCTGTAGTAGAATTTTGACTATTGTCCGTGAGTTTGTGCTTGAACTTTGACAACTTCACGCGAGTTTGTATTGTCACATTAGTTTGAGCTGTAGTTCCTCGCGATGACATATAATCAACACTAAGATGCAAGGCATACTGACTTATATAATACACATGGGGGATAATGGAATGTTTTTTTGTTGTTGTTGTTGTTGTTGTTGTTGTAGGTTATCTGGCACTTACATTCAATTATCTGATTGTCTTAAAACGCCTATGCTTATGTGCATTAAAAAAGTCTCAGCCAGATAGCATTGTATGCCTTTATCAACAACATTCATAGTGTGAAGTCGCATGAGCAGGCATTAGCCTGGATATGAGACTTATAAACCGCATTATTATTATTATTATTATTCATTTCACATGACGTCATAATATTGTATAAATGCCAGTGTTAAATATCACAATAAAATTGTTAAAAGTGATGACAATAATCAAATGCACAACGGCGAGACACTTTTGATTTAACAAAAAAAAAATTATGAATTAATAACTTTCTGTTGCTCCGTCTGAAAGAAGCAGTGAGAAGATTAGAGGTCTTAAAAGTAATCACCATTAAATAAAACAAATTAAGGCTCTATTGATCATGAACTCTGCAATATTTTAGGGTTTACATTATCCTCAACCTCACCTCTCCAAAAGAAAAAAAATATACAAGAAAGAAGTACCAGGGAAGTCATTTATGGAAAGAGTCTTGCGCAGAAAGAGAAAGATAAAGAGTCAACAAAGAGGGTAATCCACTTTTCTGCCAGATTATTGGTCACCTTTTTTATTCTTTAAGAGTCACTCTTGATACAGACTTACGGGAGCGCTGAATATGTGAACCAGCCTATGGATTTACACAGATCATCAGCGCAGAAAACTAACTCTTGTTTTTAACAACATCGTATTGTCCATGCTTATATAGGTGAAAAAGCTCCCAAGGTGAAAATTTTACAAACATTTAAGATTAGTTTACATGTATTAGATAAATACGAAGAAGATATATTTTGGTAATCTCAGATGTCTAGTTGTACATAGACACTACGCCCCTGATAATACATCGCACTTGAATGAAGTACATGTACTTCCAGAAATGTATAAGAGGAAGTTCATTTCTGCGAGCTGTTATGTTACACTGGTGATGTTACTCTGGTGATGTTTAATGAACTGGGTTATTGAGTTGTTTTACACAGTTCTTATATTGCAGTGTTTCTCTAATTTCACAGGTCACTGACAGTTGTTTTACTGGAGAGGTTGAATACACGCACCCAAATACATGTAGGCGACCAACAACCTATGCGGACCCTAAGCTAGTCTAGACTCTAGACCTAGATCTACACAAAACAGCATGGGCGATCTCAAAGGACATGCCATTCCTGGCACATTCTTCATGCTCTACGGTCTATGGTGGGGCTATTGCTGCGCGAGGAAGTATTACAAAAATCGCAGAGACGGGAAACAGTATGTATCCACATCGACGTACAGCCTGGACTGCTTCGGAGACCGCCTCAGGCGACTTCCAATGGAGGCTTTTGTCAAAGTCGTCCTGTCTTCTGCCGGCATGCTAGGGGAGATAATCGCACATTTACCTGGTCCTATACCAATGGGGATTGGTGAGATTTTGATCCTCATCATTATCGTCCATCACTTTAGCACCATCGTCATCCTTACTATCTTATTAGTATCAAGACTATTATCACAACCATAGTCGCAGCAAGACGATTACAGCATGGTTTATGGGATGTCCATGGCTACTATCTGAATCTCCACTGAATCCCACATCACACCATGTTGTCATTATAGCAGATGTCTGTTGAATCACTCTTGAAGATTTCTTTTGCTGTAGCTTCATTCCAGCAGGCTGACATACTGAATCACCTCTGTTCTCTGACATACATATCTTCCTATCACCTTCATCACTGCTGCTCAGAATTATTGTTCCATCACAGTGTATGTCAAGTGCCAAGGTTAACATCATCATCATCATTGTCACCATCTTCATTTTCTTTATTGTCACTATAGCCATCACTGCTCCATTCAACCAGGAATGCATCCATCCATCCATCCATCCATCCATCCATCCATCCATCCATCCATCCATCCATCCCACTTCTGTCTGTACGTCAATCTAGCCATCTGTCCATCCACCCATCCATCCACCCACCCACCCACTCCCTCACTCACCCATCCATCTTAAACCACCTGCATCTAACATCACTATCACATTCACCACCACAACTATCACCAGAATGACCTCATTCAGTACCACCGCCACAACCACCATTCTCATCGTCATAATCATCATCATCATCATCATCCACCATAGCCTTCCTTACCATTATCTGTCTCTCTGCAGTTCAGCATGCCACCATGTATTTCTTCTTCGCCATGGCTGGAGTTGTGGACATAGTCATGCATTACGGAGTCCCAATTCCCCCGGCCTCGGATTACATCGCCATGGTCATTGCTCTGGTTGTTGAAGGCTTGTTGTTTGCCTATCACGTACATGGAAGGTCCGAACTGGACATCCACATTCACCTGCTTTTGGTGTATGTGATATTCCTGACAGCAGTGGTGATTGCATTAGAATCAAAGTAAGTGGTGGTGTTTAGTAGTGAAGAGCTTTTATATAGTTTTTGTGTAAGGTTTGCTGCACCAAACATATTCATAGATACTCGTACTTTGAATTGGATATCCACATTCACTTGCTTTTGGTGTTTGTAATATTTCTTGCAGTAGTAGCAGCAGTAGCATTAGAGGCAAAGTTAGTGATGGTGCTAAGCAATGATTAGCTATACAGTAGTTGTGGAAGGCTTTACACTTATGTTACACCTATCACATTCATGGAAGATTTGAGCTGGATATCCACATTTATCTGCTGTTGGTGTGAGTTATATTTTTCAGAGCATATGTGGTAGCAAAATAAGTAGGGGTGCAAAGTAATGATTAGATTTAACTATAGTTGCTGAAGACTTTCTGATTGCATAGGAACATTACATTCACAGATGGTTTGTGCTGGATATCCACATTTACTTTAGAAAGGCGATGTTATGACCCTTGATCAGAGGGTCTGCTCTATTTATGTCACTTAATCAGAGAGGTGCATAAATATCTCTGCATCCATCTTAATTTTACCACCAGCCTATGGCATAACAGATGATGTCTGGGCTGTTTTGTAACCATGATATCCAGTGGCATTTTTCACCCAGTGGTTTTACATAATGCAGCTTCCTCTTTCTGACAATCAGTCTATACCGGTGCATCATCATTCTGTATCCAGATACATTCTGGATGGCCCTTCAGGTCACATGGAATGAATTCTTTATTTACTGGATTGTCTGCCATTGCGTGTCTCTAACTTGTACCACATCACCCACTATACACCTCTATAAAGGGTGTCTAGGTTGGTAATGGAAAGGTAAACATTGCATTTTCTGTTACTTTGGTATTGTTGTAACTTGCTTGTCTGAGCCCTCTAAATTGCTCTTCATTCTAATACAGCACTGAAATAATTGCTTCCCTTTCATAAAGTTAGATTATAAGAGAGCATGGCTTTAGATAACATGCACAAAAAAATGTCTGGTGTAACCGGGTGGCAAGGCATATAGCTGTTCCTTCTTTATTATTATGAGGTAGGAATATGAGTCTGATAATTTCTCAGATGTTACATATTATTTTTTAAGGAAGTGTGTCACCAGGAATTTTACCAGAGAAAATGGGCCGAAAAAACCTACACTAGAAATTTCTTGTCCCTGCCGAGAATTGAACCAGGGTCTCTCAGCTTGCGAGTCTAAACATTTTACCACTACACTACAGAGACACTGACTTCACAGCAGTTTAATTCTTAAATACCTACTGCCTAAATATGTTCCCTAACTTCCACGTGCGAACCTAGTGCTCACCCATGACCCTAACACACTTCCCGACTGCTCACACTGGTTTCCATGTTGTCAGTTTAACTAACTGATTTTCATGTATATGTTCCCATCTTTACTTTGTAACAGTGCTTTGAAATTTTGTACTGATTGAACAAGAAATGAGTATATTATTTTGTATTTTTCAGATTTCAAAGATCAGTGATCCTGAGTATGGGCAGATCGTATCTTGTGATGCTGCAGGGCACATGGTTCTGGGCAGTGGGCATCATCTTGTATGGGCATGACGAGGGCAATGGCATGGATCAGGATGATCCTATGAGTGTTATGCAAGCTTCTATATACTTCAGGTAGGGTATTCCAAGCATGGTAGTTGACATGGAGGTAGTGCTGGGAATTGTGAAGTAGTGATGCTATAGTAAAGTTGACTCCACCTTACTGCAACCCACTTATTGCAAGTTTCACATAATCACAATCTACATGTATGATGGAAGGATATGATCTCATATTCCAAAGGATCAGCTTTAACATGTGAAAGTCTGCAGAAAGTAGAGTTGGAGTGGATAACTAACTATACTGCATAAAGAAAGTTATCTTGTGTTGTTAAATAAGTATCACATTGAGACTGAGTTGCTTGAATAAGATTCTATACTTTAATAATAATATACTCTGAATAGTCTACAAACTGGTATAAGCTATTAGATCTAATTAAGCCTGAATACAGCACTGGTACTTTAGACTGGAGCATTCACATTTTTCAAAAGGGGAGCCAGTTTTATTCGTCTAATGAGGACCATGTCTGAAAAATGATTGCATGTTCCGTCTTCCATAATAATGTAAGACACTTTATAGTATGTAACTTTGTGGGCAATGGTTTACTCCCTTGATGGGCCATATTTTGCCACTGGGCCCACTGTGGGCATCGTTGGTTCAGGTGACATCCTTAAAAATGTAAATCATAATGAATAGACTGATTGTGATTCATATTTCCTGCATGGCAGATACAGTCAGTATCAGATATAGTCAGTATCATTTTGAGTGACTTCAGGTGCAATAGTGTAAAGTAAGCAGACTATGTGTAGATATATTTGTGTATGAATGTAAAATGCTCAGAGCTTGTATTTTTGATGGGCAAAATGCTGTAAGAGTGTAATTTATTATTATAACTATTGTCATATTTTCCTCTTCCTATTGTTTCATATCTGCAGTTGGCACTGTGCAATACTCTTCGTTCTTCTGTTCATCATCACGGTGACTTTGTCCTGTTTGTACCGAAGACAAGGAGAAGGATACAAAGGCATCCCCATGACAGCTTTCAAACCAGTCAATGGACGGCAAGACCAGTATGGCATTCTAGCAATTGTTGATCCTGATGAAGATGAAAGTGATGTGGAGTTTGATAGGACAGTTCCTAACAATAACACAACTTCAGTCTCATAGTGATATGTATCTGGAAGTCTCCCTTCGGGTGCTACATTTCCTCTATTATGATTATCTGTGATGGTTCTGCATAGGGATTACTTATAATTGTAGGAATTACTGATTGTGTGGTGAACCTGCAACAACAGTTGCTGAGTTGAGTTGGGAGTTGAGATTGGTATTAGACGCAAGTTTAGTACTTACAGCATTTGTTTTGCTGCCAAATGTACATTAGGTGAGGTATTCAGTGAGGTATTTTCGGAAAAAGGATTCTTTTCATGTTATCTGAGGACTTTGTGGAGGTAATAAAATTTTCCTATGACCTAAAAATAGAATAGTTAGCATTTATGAGATATGATTATAGTGATATTCATAGTTTCGAAAAGTGAATGTATCTTACTGATAAGCTCTACTTCTTTAAGGCCATCATTATTATGTCAAGGAAATAGTTCCAAAAGTTTGCATTTTTGCAAAAGACCACATTCCCAATCTTATGATGCAACAGTGTAATTTAGCAATTATCATTTACTGTTTCAGTTTGGGCTTATGGAAAGTTGAATTCCTTTTTTTCCTTTCTTATTAGCTTGCATTTCTGTGGAAGCCACCACTTACAACTGTACATTGTTTCTAGCCTTTCCAGTGCTGTAAATAAATGCACCAGTCATTGTTAACTTGTGCAAAGATTTGAATTCTTAAAGGATTTAACTTTTACTTACAGCAAGCTGAATGTGTATTTAATGAATCCTTACTAATTTACTGTTGACTCCATCTAATCACAGTTAGGATAATCACAGTATTAAGAGATGGCAAAATTCAATAGCTATCATATAAATAAATATCATATAATCTGGATAATTGAAACTCTTTTTGACTGCAACACATCAATGCTTTCTGGTGGTGTGATAAAGCACAGTCAACCGTAAAAGATACTAGTCGAGGCACATGATATCTCAAACCTGCATTGGTTCACTGACCCAGATCTGTAAAGTTTAAAATTAAGAAGAGAATTTTAGCCTTTGTCGAATGTGTAACTGTATATATTGAGCATTTCTCACTGTGGAATTCCAGCACTTCTGATTTGAGATGGAATTGTACTCTAGCTCAGGGGTGCCCTTCCTTTCTAAATGGCAGACATTGTAATACATGACATTCAGCAATATAAAGCAGGCAGCATTGTAAACCATAATGGCCCATATTTTGGTCTGCAGGCCAGCGGTGGGCACCCCATTCTAGCTGATGGGCAGAATGAATTACAGTTAATCTTTGGTGATTTTTGATAATAAAATGAATGTGTTACAAGAGTGTACCTGTTACAAGAGTGTACCTGTTACAAGAGTGTACCTGGAGGAGATGCAGCACCCAAGGAAGTCCATCTTGATTAAGTGTTAATTAACTTTGCATTTCAGGGAATTTTAAAGCATTTTTCAGATGAAAAATTGGATTGGTCGGTCACAGAATGAATCATCTAGAAAGTCTATCAGCAGACTGGAGCATGAAGAAAAGCGATGGAAATGAGAGAACAGTAGGATCTTCCCAACTTGGACTTAATGGCATTGACAGTGCTATAATCATAATGCTTTGGTTTGGAGTTTCCTGTTTATCATATAGTTGACTCCGCTTAATTGCAGTCCATGGGATCAAGTTTGTGATTATCCAGAGATATTTGCAAAGAACTGCAGTATTTTGCAATCTGAATACCCTTGCAGTTATGTGAAAAATGCTTTTAAGCAAATTGCAGTTAAGCAGACTTCACTGTATATTGTTAGATTTTACTCAATGTGAACATTCAGACGTCAAAGGCTGGTCCTTTGGATATTTGATATCATGAGGTCCAAGCGCTTGTTGTGCAACATAGTAATATAACTTAACCAAGCCTCATACAATCTGGCATGCTTTTCCATACAATAAAGAGCTTTCACAGTGTACGAAGTTTGGATCTCCTATGGACTGTTATAGCAGAGTTAGACATACATTTATACATGATATTACTTGGTCTTGTAATCATGTTGCACATTACAAATAGAGGTGAAATTCAGATCTAATTCTGCATATAGTTTGTAACCTGACAGAATTGTAATACCAGGAAATACCATAATACATGTGTATACGTACTTCTGCCATAATGGTCCATAAAAACTCGCTGTGTTGTTTTACTCTAGTCAGCTGATAGACCTGCTAGATTTATCTTGCTCATTTGACTAATCCAGTTTGGAATGATGCCTGTCATGACAATACCAAAATTTTGCAGCCATTCTGTTGAATGTTATATGTGTGTGTATAGTATACTCTATACAGTGAATATTCCATTTATAAATTTTATTCTATTGTGATAATGTCAAAAACATTCCATGTTATGATTGCTTCCCAACAATTTTTACTCTTTATGTGATAGTATTAGTAAAACTTCTTATTCAGCATTGCCGGATCATTTCGTAAAATCCTTCAGAACCTTGTAAGAACTGTGTGAGATTTTAAAAATAAGTCAGTCACTTACAGCCCAAACTTACAGAAAAATAATTAATTTTCGTGAACTTTCAGACTTACTTGACATCAGAAGTTTGTCTGAAATTTCCATCTTTATTTAATCTTTTCCTGTAACTGGCGATTATCTCAGCTCTCAGGCATGTATGGCAATGTTCTGAAAAACTGACTTGATACCTCCACTCTCTGCTTTTTGGATGTTTTGGACAGGAAAGGTGCACTTTTCCTATCTTATAAATAATGCCAATGTGTTTTAAAGCATTAATACACGAACTGTAAGGGAAAGCTAAACTTTCAAAGTAGATGTATTTTTACATGACACTCGGAAATTGTCAGTCATAAACAGTTTGCCTTTCTCATCTGAGTGAGTTTTTTCAGGAGAGGGAGAAAAACTGTATCAGACAACCCAAGAACGTAACACCAATTTCAAGTTTTGGTCCTGTTTTTTAACCAATAACTTTGTGACTTACTTTGTCTGTGACTTTTAATGGATATACTGTATTGGGTATTAGCAGACACAAAATTAGCTAGTTTGCAAACTGTATAAAGATCCTTGAGGTAGCAATCTGCCTATGACTATGATGATATGTTTATGAAAATCTACTAATATCAAATAAGGCCTAATAGAGAGCACTTTTGTGGTTCCAAAGTTAATACTAATTAAACTCAGCTGTATGAATACTGTATTGTGAAATGCATATTTAATACAATACATTTTAGAATGTGTACCTTTCCTGGAGTTTATCATGTTTACATGAGCAACATTCTTAATGAAATCTACATATTGATCACGTAATTTTTAGAGCTGTTCTAAAGTCTCTTAAAATGAAATTCTAACTAATTATTTTTCATTTTAAATCCAGTGTCTATCTTTGCTTTTGCAAGCTTTGCATGTTATGTACATAGCATAATAGCATATATATTTTATTTTATAACTGCCTAAAGCAATGATGCTGTTCTTTGCATATTTGGTGTCTGATATCATGCCTGTTATGTATAGCATAACAGCATTTCCTTTTATAACTGCCTGGAAGCAGTGAGGCTGTTCTTTGCATGTTTCCTGTCTTAGGACTTTCCACTTCATTTTGCAATGCTCCATTTTGTTTCCCTCGCCATATGAGGAAATTACTACATCATGCTTGAGTGCCTTAATCATATTAATGAAACAAGTCAAACAATGCTAGCATCCTTGTTGAGCACTTTTTATCTCCTCAATGCAAGATTGCTAGCAGGGCCTTCTCCGCTTAGGCACTGATGACAGTACTGCACCAGGAAGACAAATTAGTTTTTTATATTTTAGTCCAGTTAAGACAATAATGAATATAGCTCTGTTATTACCTCCAGGATTCGAGGTGTAACTAATCTAGTTGCCACCAAAGGATGGGTTTTTTATTGGCTTAAAAATCCACAAATTATAGGGAGTTGACACACCACTTCACGACGCCTTGATTTTCTTTCCTTCACTATGGGCAGGAATAGAAGCTGGAGTTGAAGAGAACTAGCCCATGTTTATCATATTTCAGATAACATTTCAACACCTTTCTGCAACACTCTGAAAATTCACACTAGACAACTTTTACAAGACAAAAAAAAAAAAAGCACTGCCATTTTGTGTCAAGTGAACTGTTCAATTAATTTTAACAGAAATGCTGCACTGAAAGGAATTATTTTATACATGAAAGAGATGGGAAAGTTATATTATAAAAATGCTGAGGAATTGATTTTGAACAAAATGTCCATTATAAGATGTTGCAGTGAGGCGTCGATTTGAAGCAGCTGCCTATAATAAATTGGCCAGACTCTATTGTGGAATGAATGATGTACAATAAATTTCAGTGGTGAGATTCTGTGGAAACAGAACGTTAATGACAGATATCTCCATGCACTCAAAACCTGAGTGGAATACTTGGAATAAAGTAGCCCAGAGAAGCCAGTGTTTATAACTGTTTTCATCACTATAAAAAGTTTATGTATACATATCGAATGCTTTGCCTACTCAGTCATATAAATGAATACTGATATAATTCTAAAAAAAATCAGTTTGCTTAACAAAGTGATCATATTTAACAGATGATCAGACAAATCCAAAAAGGCTATATTGCTTACCTATTCTTGTCAAAGCAATTGCCTAATTCAGCTTTCAGTCTTGCCTCACCAATTCAGTGTCATACTGTCATTAGGTCGACTGAATTTTAAAAATTACTGTTCTTCACGTGAAACAAGGTCTACATGATATACCACTGTATGAAACCACTGTTCAGTGTTCACGGACACTTACATGTGTATTATCTTGAATTAGGCAAATAGGACCTGATTTTTCTTGTGTTTCTTCTTTGGAATCATATGTTGTGCCATATCTCCAGTGTTACAGACAAGAAATGTTCATAAGCAGTGTTATATATGTAATGTCACAATTTTCAGTTGTATTCTGAAGACGACAACAACCCATACAAAGTTCCTCATTTCTTTTCATCAGCTTTATCTTCCTCACATTATCCACATGATTATGTGAGAATGAAAACATGGCCTTCTTGAGCCGAAGTATGTTTGTACATACAAACTCATCACAATACATGTGCATAGTGGAGTGCTTGAGTTTGCCTTATCTTAATCCTTTCCATACCCTCTTTTCTTTGCTAAAACACTGACAAATGCTCACTCATATCCAATTGAAACTAAATCTGTCCTTACATAGATATCTCAGTGGATCACAAGCAGAAATGAACTGATTTTTACTGATTATGAAAGATGGTTTTATCGATGAATTTTATGGATAATAATTGATGTGCTTTTGCCCTGCAATTCTGATTGATTTATTTTCTCAAATAAACAACAAAAACTGAGAAGCTGTGTTTGTTTTGTCTTAAAACTGTATCTTGTTGGAAAATACATTTTCTGAGTAGAGCCAACATTCTAGCTGGTGAATACAGAAGGCCAGAAGTCCAAGACAACTGATAATGAGAACACATACCAGACACATAGTAAGCATAAACAATAAGAATGACAAACACTACACCATGGATATTGTCACATTCATTCTACATTTGCCTAAGAAAGTTTTTTAGGTTTTGAGAAATTTAGTGCTCTCATAATATAATAATTTTAGGAAAATGTAGAATAAGCGTGACAATGTGCAACAGGATCTGCAACAACAAACAAAGTCAGATTGATGATTCAAGAAAAACAATACAACTTCTTTAAAATACTTGTTTAATCAACACACAACTTTTTTCAGGTCATTATTTTTATGAACCCCACCATTTTAACTATATCTAGATCTGTGTGCTTAATAAACAGAAAACCCGAGGCATGAAACAATTACTAGATTCTCTTATATCAAAGATACTTTTTTAGTCTCCTCACAGAATCTTTCAGTCTCCATTCACACTTGGAGTTCACACACATTTACACAGTCATGTAAAAGTCCTATTTTCTTTTCCTTTGAGATGAATCCGGACATACACTTCCTTATTCCCAATTCACCCTTCAGAAAAATGCAGCAGCAAAGCAAAATGGTTACAGAACATCCATGCTTACCCATCTAAGCTTGTCAACAGTTAAGTCAAACAAACCCCATTTAAACTGAGCTGTTGAGTTGCCTAAACTGAAGACAGTATAGTGTACTATCACAAATTGGTTCAATAAATTTACAAGGGTGAAAAAATTAAGAACAACCAAAAATAACTAATACAGGAACTTGTCTTGTCTATCCTTGTACATGATCTCTCCATTTCTGCAGCGTTTTTCTGTGTTTTCCTGAAAGTTAAAATGACAAGAAAGAGATTTAGCAGATATGATGAAGAAGAAGAAGAGAACAAATGGAAGACAACAAAGGAAGGAATTATTAAAATTAGAAGAAAATGATTAATGACAGTAATGGCATGATACTAGATTACTTGATGTTAAGGTAAATATACGTTTTATGTGGGATGGCCTCAAGAACAGCTACAAGGTGATGAGTTTACCATCCATTTCTGAGACTTCTAGCTTGGATAAAATAATGGAACAAAACATCTGCCATTGCAGCCCACAACAATATTCCAGTTCTAGGTATAAAGAACTTGTCAACCTTATACATTTACCTGCTTTTGAATCAATTCATCTCTCAAGTTCCAAAATAAACTACCAGTGCAACAAGAACACTTGGCATATTTAGTCTAATAGCATGTTATGCAAATGCAGGCATTTGGTGTCCTATTGAAAATGTTACTTCAGATTCCCCTAACCATCACCTTGCTTACACAATAAATTTTGAGATTGACTGTTGCTGCAAAAATGCTAATTTTCCAGCCCCAAAGCAATTCTTTCAAAAAATTACGGGGGCTGCAGTTTAAGAATGCTGTCATAGGCATTAATATACTACATGAGTAGCCAGTTTGCAAGTCTTCTGCAATAAATGATGTTCCTCCGCCCTGGAGATTTAGATTCCCTTTGTTCCAACTGCAGCTGTCAGTATAAGCCGACATAATCACAGCAAACAGCCCACAACTTCTGTGCTTTTATGACCACCATCATGATGAAAACAAACATTCAAACATTTTTATTACAAAAACCCATAAGATAAACTAGCCTCTGCAAATCCCAAAATGATAGATCAGTCTTATAGATGTTGCACTGTGCATATTATGAAACATGAGAGAGCATCCCATGAATTTTGTAATATATAGTGGAATTAATCATATTTTGGAGTGGCTGATTCAAGAATGGCAGCAACTGTACTTTTTATGATGGCCTAACTGCCAGTGCTATACAAGCCCTGAGCTATGATGGATACAAAGTGATATAATTTCTAGTTTTGTTAGTTACGTGAAAGAGAAGAATGTGCATTCTGTTAAATTACAATCAAATGTTGCTGATGCCACTGGGCGTTGATTCATGATACAAATAAAAGTGAGAGAGGCGAATGTGTGTTTTATTGAGCATCGCTTGGAACAGTTACAATGCATCGTCAGCAGTCTATCACTGGTTGTTAGAGAGAGGAAAATATGCACTGCCTGAAACAGTAGGAACAGACTACGTCACTGAGAGTAATTACTCCACTATTGAATGTCTGCTTAAATCGCATGAACAACTGGCATTAATACTTGTTACTCATCATAGTTGTCCCCTGTGAAAGGAGAAGTGGATATCCTTTTTTTTTTTTACTACCACCTATAACTTTACTTTGGAAGCATTCACACTAACTCCAACAACTGCACTTCTGATGACAGAACTGCTTTGTCTCTAGCAGTCATTTTAAACAGTGAGAATCATGTCATTAAAGGTAATCATCGGATGAGTGAATGTAGAAAATTTTTTGTTTAAAATGGTCTAAGAGCCGCTCATTTTTCACACGAGTGGAATAAGCTCAGTGAAAACATAATGGAAATCTGGTGGGACACTTGAAGCCTTTCAGATAAAGCATGTTTTTTTTAATCAACTACTATTGGTTTAAGTAACTTCCATTGTGGCTTGATTTGAGAGTAAGAAAAAAAAATCAACACTAATTTTCTATAGGCTTTTAATAACCAAATTAAGATTTTATGTAGCATTTTAAAAACATTAATGCATTGGATGAAGAAATTCACTATTAGAATTAGATATTCAGGGGATTATGATGATTGCAGCAGAAATGAGAAAACATGTAATATCAACCACGATAATGGCCCGTGTGAAACTTCTGGACTCTTGTGGCCTGATGCATCATTCACAACCTGTGCTTTTAGGAACTTCTGTTGATGACACAGGACAAATTGCAAACATTGCAGGCAAATAGTTGTAAAATTGCATCCAAATTTGTAAAAATAGCTTTATCACTTTATGGTATTTATCACCACAGAACACTCTTTACAATGGTACCATTGCAAGGCTGTAGAAATGGATACATTTTCTCATCTTCTGTGTTCCCCTTCACGCAATGTTGTGAACGTGGCATCCAAAAGGCACTGTTCAGTCAAAAATCTGTAAAATTTGAAGCAAGTGCGCAAAATCGTTTTAAATTCACATTCACAACAGTTTGCAACACTGCAGCAAAGCATCAAGAAAACGGAAATTTACGACCACAATTTTCTTGGGGGGACAATAAAGTGTATACTTACCGACTTTTTAACTGAAGCATATGCGATCAGAGAAACTGGTAAGACGAAAATTACGAATCCCCACATGGCAGATCTGAAGGTACCTCTGAAATATTCAGCTTGTGTGGCCTTCAGCGAAATAAACCTCTGGATTGCAGGGTCAAACTGGAAAAAAAAAACTGATGATGATTGTAGGACAAGTCTTTATTTAGGATTTTATATTTCTTCCTGTAACTGTAAGGAATTTGTTTCAATGCCATACATCTCATTCACAGAATTAGAATAGGAAACATGTGAAGATAATTTACAAATGAAGTATACTACTGTGATTACATAGCCAATGCCAGTCACCACAAGGAAGTGCGCTGGTCCTCCTAGCTCTTCAGCCTGGCACTCGTTTACTTGTTTCTGATTTTCAACCAGATATGGAGCATTCCCAGTGCAACTTACTGCCTCTTCGTTGGTCTCTTGTCCAAAAGTTTTTGAAGTATGAAAATGTATGTTCTTGAACTGCATTTCACAACATTTTATGCTTTCATTTTCATTATTTTCATGTACACTTGAGGCAAAGGATATGTGTTGGTCTCCTTGATATGAAAGGAATTTTTACTCGCATCATATTTTCCATTACATAAATAAAGAGATCTATTTAAGTGTCTTAAACTAATAAAAGAGTGGTTCCAGAATCAACCATCACCAGCTCTGAATGAGTACCAATGTAATCTTTATGAGAAATGACTAGTCTCTTTCTCGCAGACATCAAATCTTAGAATGGTTTCTAAATGTGCCTCCCACCTCAATAAACACACTACAAGATCTAATCCTAACTCTAATGCCCATTGATACAGAGTCTCTTACTAATGTAACCTTACTGCCCAGTGAGATAGTATTATCAGTGGGAACAAGGCTGTCTGTCACAGATTTACATGCCTCCCTTCTCCTCCCCACTCGTCTCAACAGCTATTTCATTTTTGCAGCAGTATGGCATGTTAAGAAGGATACCCTGCAAATTGCACTGTTTGTGCACGTCTTATGGCATTGATGAAAATGGGAAGAGGTGAGGAACGTATGTTCAGGTGCCCAAGTCATAAGAGTATTAAAGTTTCATTAAAGAGAGGTTCCTACTGGAAGAACTGTCACCTGCCGTACAGTAAAATCATAGAATTTCTTTTTTTATGGGCATACAGAATACCAATTTCAACAGGTGTTGAACTAACTGGCTCAGCTGAAAGTACTATTTTGCAATGGATGAGTTTTTTTCAAGATGTTTGTTCATAGTAGCTCCTGAATCATGCATATCAAATCCAGGGCTAGTAAGTAGTAGTGGAAAATAGATGAAAGTTTAATCGCAAAAAAGAAAAACAATGTGGGCCATGCAGTCGAACAACGCTGGGTGTTCGGTGGTATCTGTCCTGCCACTAAAAAAGGCTTTTTGGTACTGATACCGGACAAATCAGCAGCAACTCTGCTCCCACTGATCCAGGAACACACAGCTCCCGGGAGCATTATCCACACCGACAGACTTCTTTTTTTAAAACAACATTCCAAAGCAACCAGTGAATCCCCCAAATCCACATTTAGTGGTAATTCATGACCAGAAATTTGTCGACCCAAATACAGGCGCATGTACCAACCATGTCGATGATGAATTTATGTGGACGGAACTTCATGGGAAAACTGGCCAGGAGGCATTGCAAAACATCACTGCTCACATTGCTCAGCTGTACCCAACTCCCTAGGTAAGTAAATATATTTTGCTTGTTCTTTGTATTCATCATATAGTCTATTTGGCTCTTTAAAAAATACAATTTAGTTGGGTTTTTTCGCTCTAATAACTAGGCTACAATCTGGCCTATGGCCAGGACTTTATCACAACCGAAATTATCTGTATTCCATTTGTTGGTATTGATATATCGGTCAGCCCACCAACAACATGAGCAGTCAGGACCGCACTTCGCTAGGAGTGCACGAGTCGCGCCCTAGATCTAGACTAGTCTATTTTTTTGTTTTTGTTTTTGTCTCATAATTTTCAGAAAAGAACGTCAAATTGCTACGATTAGTCTAGAAGGTCTAGACGTCTAAGAGGTATCGGATTAGAATTTTAAAAAATGGTGCTGCTGTTATTGTTTGGCATGTTGAACGTGTGGTGTGAAATTCATTCAGATTTTTTTCTGCTGTCACTTCAGTCTTTACTTAGACTAGTCTAGACTTGACTAGAATAGATGTCTAAACGTCTATCTAAAGAGTCTAACTTGTCTTACCAAAACGCCGCCACTGTGAGCTCCCTTCCACGGGTTTGTGTATTTTTTCGTCCACTCGGCTTTGAGTGCTTGCCTCATCTTAGCTCTCTCTCTGATAGCACGCATTTCGTCTGGTGTTGCATCGTACATCTTCCAAGGATCCCATAATCTCTTATTTTCAGCCATGTCGGCAATCAGACCGAGTTAGCAATGTTTAGATCTAGACGTCTAGCCAAAACTACAAGACTTAGGTCTGGCTAGTGGAACATCTCAGGGTCAAGCAACCGGAAGTCAAATGTAAATAATGTAATGCAAAGATAATGCCCATGTATTTGTGGTCCAAATTGATTACACTAAACACAAAATAATTCATAATTATGTTGCGTTACTGTATAGACCTAAACAAAACACAAAGTAAACATCCATCTCCGCAGCATCCACATACTTTTCTGTTCGCCACTCTGAACTAAATTATGTGGGTTTTTATAAGCATGACAATCAGCCATGCCTGGGCTAATAAAGAAGTAGTGACTAGGAGCATTTTTAATTAAGCTTTACATTTAGCTTATCAATTTTGACGACCATCGACATCCCGACATAGCCACTTCCATTCCACGACTATTTTTAATTGTCGTCGAATTTTGAGCGTGCATTCTATAAATGTAAATTATCCTACTATTAAAAATGCAAAAAATTATTGGCCTTTTTTACTTAGGTCTCTCCCAAGGGCTGAGTTGGCAGACTGCTATGATCATAAGTAGGCCTAATTTCTATGCCTTGAAAAGTAGTTTATTGTCTGTTAGTATGTGACCTGCTGTAATCGCAGCTGGTTTCTTTTATGTTAGGCTACATGCAAATGCACAACTCTGATAAGACTGCGAGAGTGGCAGACCGTAACATCCTAAATAGCAAGTTCAAGTTCAAATTCAATTTTATTATAGGCCTTCAGCCAAGTCGAAGAAAGACAAGATTATGTGTTAACATCAAGGTAAATCCACATCCAAACACGTAAACATACACACATACCTACACGCACACACTCACGCTAATTCAAACACAGACACGCCCGCCCACACACACACACACACACACACACACACACACACACACACACACACACACACACACACACACACACACACACTCACACACACACCCACACATGAAATACATTCAAAACCCTTGCCCCTATCTCTTCCGCACTCTGAGACAATCGCTGACAGTGTCTCTCTTTCTCTACCGTCAGCTCAGTGAAATAATAGTTGAATTCATACATGCCATGAAAAGCAAGCACAAACCAGGAGATGTTTATAAGACCAAGCTCTGATACCTTTGAAATATTTTGAAACACAGTAGTCAAAATTTCGAAACTTCATCTGATTTCATGAATTTAATGAAAGAAATGAATTTGTGCATATTTGGTTTGATGCATACTCTCTTTGGAAGGAGGTTATTTCTAAAATTGGCAAATCTTGGACATTCAATAAACACATGATATTCATCTTCAATTGCATTGCATTCATCACACAGTCTACAATCATATTCTATTTTCGGCATTTGCCACCTACCCCTTTCTATCATAAAGCTGTGGGGCCCTAACCGAAATTTTGTACACGAAACTCTCAGGTACTTTTCAGAAATTTCACTTAGATATCTCTCACATTTGAAATCGGATTTAATATATTTATATAGCCTTCTTTCACTTAGCTCTTCTAGTTCATCATGCCATTTTTGCAAGAAGTTATCTCTAAAGCGCTGTTCTAACAGTGACATGAAAACAGTTTCATCCTCCACTTTCTGGTTTTCCCATACATATCCAAAACCTTATTTATTAACATTTTTTTTTTATCAGGGCCACCCAATTCTCAGTTACAGGTTCACTTTCCGATAAATCGACAAGATTTTTATAGATAACTCTCTCTAGCCGGTTGTTTGGTAATTTCAAAATCTTAAACCAGTATTTTATTATCTTTTTGTATCTCTCTTTATATATGGGATATACTGCTAATTCACCGTAATAAAGGCATTAGGGGTAGTTTTTCTCACTCCCAAGATAGATTTTAGAAAACCTAGATAAACTCTCTCTATGGTCTAGCTTCACAGAAACCCCATATTTCACTTCCGTAAAACAGGACAGGTGTGATGAGGGTCTGAAATAGTTTTAACTGCATCAAGAATGGTAATTCGGTGTTCTTATTCAATTAAGGTATAGGCTAGCTGGTATGCAAACTTGTTAAGGTAGGCTTGTTTAATGTCTCAGTCACAGTATCTTCATGCCTTTTCAAACGGAAGTCTGCATATTAAATTTTATCTCAAAATTCGATTGAGAAGTAGAAGTAGTATTTTGTACAAAGTGACGTGAACGAAGTATTTTGCACGCACATAATTTTTTTTGGAAAAGTTATGTATTCTTTCCATCATCGTGATTTTAGACCAAACCTCAACGGAAATTAACGGAAGTAGTGGTATGTCCGCAAAAAATGGCGTCGGTGCTGAAAATAAGTTGTAAACAAATGGCGTAATCGTTGTTTGCACTCACCAAGGAACCATATCCAACGTAAATTCAGTAGATGTCAGTAGCCAGGTGAACTGATTTCGAAGTGAAATTGTTTCTGGTAAGCATTGTGTTCTATTACGTCAAGCAAGACATCTAGACTAGATTTAGAGTCTAGACTAGTACTGTAGTAGTAGTAGACTATATTTCATGTGAGACATTGGGCAGGCTAACTTCTTAACTCGCGCACGGAATAGGACCGATCTTATAATGGCTAAACCGGCGACTAAATGAACTGCATTAATGCAAGAGCAGTCCTGTCCCAGGAGATGGCCACTTATTCGGCCTTCTCTAACGACAACACCGATTCCATGACTTGTCCATGACTAAATCATATGAACTGTATCATCGGTGCTGTCGTTAGAGATTCACCGGCTATCTCGAAGGACAGCATCGCAATGATAATGATAGTTCATTTAGTCATAGACAAGTCATGGACTATATCGATATTTCGACTAAATGGGTGCCGTTGTTAGAGAAAGCCTATTCATCTCTGTGCACTTAGTTAGAGTAGGCTACTTGACTAGAGTCTAGACTTTTCCCCCAGATTTAAGCCAGATCTTGATGTCTCTTGACCTAGACTAAAGACTACCATCAGTCAGCACTCATCACTAGAGACACCAGATCATCGGTCAACACTGTCATCTTGAGAAAACTGAATCGACTGATCGATAGTGTTTTCTCAAGACAACAGTGTTGATCGACGATCTGTAGTCTCTAGTAGAGACAAGTGTTAACAGTTAACTGACAGTCTGTAGTTTCTAGCTAGAGACGTCTACTAGATCTAGCCTAAATCTAGGGCAGTAATTTAGTCTAAGTGCACAGTAGATAAATAAGAATCAAGTCCCCATAAGGCAAGTCACAGTTTGCAAACCAGTTGACAAAAAAGTGTGAACTGGAACTGGAACATTTTTAGATCTAGGCTAGACTGGTCTTAGTGGACCAGTGGGAAGAATATGACTGATCTTGTGGCTAAACCAATGACTAGATGAACTGCATTAATGCAAGAATGGTCCTATGCCAGGAGATAGTAGATAGCCGACTGGTGCATGCCATAGAACAGCCAGTGTATAAACATTGAACAGTTAGTGTGATTTTGACACTGTTTGTGCATTGGTCCTCTTACTAATTAAGTGCTTCACTCTTTGCCCATTTGCTTGTCAGGGCTGGTGGTGGGCATCCAGTCCAAGTTGAAAGATAACGGATGGTTGGTACCACAAAAAATTATGAAAAAAAAATCTACAAGATCTAAATCTGCTTTGTGAAGTAGAAGCCAGTTTGTAAGCAGATCAGACAGTGTCTTCTATGACAACCTCACCCAATTTGGACACTGGGATTACTCGATGTCACCAAGATCTCGGCCTTTATTCTATTCCTGTCCTGTTTCACCGATCACCTAGCCTGTTTTGAAGAAAAATTGTAAAGTAACTTAATAAGACAAAGAAATTCTTTGCTGATCTTCTCACTTGAAATGTTAAAGAACAACTTCTGATTCTGGACATTGATGCAAAAAGTTGCAAACTTTCAAAACACTTTTTAAGTGTTGCAAACTTTGGAGTGCAGGAAATAACAGGAGATTGGTGCATGTTCTGTGTATTTTTAGAGGGTAGTTTGAAATAAAGGGGCAAATTGTACAGTCACATGATCTGGAGAAAACAGTGAAAGATTCTAAAGATATAATGGTTACATGGGCTGCCAAGAATGAATCTCATGCATGTATGAATTGTTTCTTCACAGGACAACAGTGAAATTTCCTACTAAAGAGCTATCAATGCACACCTCTGTGTGAAATCATGTCCACATCATCAGCAAAGGGCTGGTCTTACCTGCAGGAAAAGCAAGGTAAACTTACAGAGTCATAACACAGCAAAATAGTCAGTCTTAGTGTCACATGTGACATGATCTTTTCATCCACACAGGGACTCAGCGGTCAGAGATTATACAGAAATCTCCCAAAGCCAGATTCTAAAAATGAGCTTACACATTCTGATCAAATTCAAAGCAACATGTTCTATCTCAGAACTGAAAATGCCGTCCATAACAACTACTCTAGTCCTTATCATTAGGTCATTTATTAATCTCTATCTCTTTATTTGAAAGAATAAAGAGAGGTGGAAGGCCATGAGTTCAATGTGGATCACAGCATTTACATTTGTAAAAGTCTGATTCCATGATGTATACTTGACACTTCTCACTTTCTTTGTTGCAGGCTTTTCCTGGGACCAGTACCTGAAAGATAATGATGCTAAAGCTGCTCCTGCCTCCTGTTTTAAACAGGTACATTATGTTCATTTATGGTATTGTGGTGTTGTATCATAGACACTACTCTTACCTTTTAAACCTCATCACATGTTTGAAACTTACTTCATGCATCTAAAAAACCCATATCTGGGAAATCAGTTCAGTTAGCCACCCCATAAAAGTTTTTAGAAATAAAATTCCTTGTGAAGTTTATCACTTTTGTATATGAGATGATCTGCTGTGATAAAAATAGTTGCAGTGGAACCCTGGTAATACAATTTCTCAACCCATTACCCTGCTTAGCACATTCATTAAAACTTCCAAACTGTTTCGATGTTTATAATTAAGCACTCTGTATCACACAGAGCTTCTGATATGACACAACCTCAGTGACTTGGTCCAAGGGATAGGTGTGTCATCAGGGTTCCATGATATATTGATTGTGAGATTGATGGGTAAATGAGTGGGTCTGCACAAGGAGATTGGGGTGCTGGAGGGGAGCTTGGGGTTGAGACTGATAAGAATTCTACCAATAAAGACACTGAATATAAATTTGATGATACCTGTTTCCTAAATCTCTAATGATGACAGAAGCTGACAGACCTGATCGTGTAAGACTGTACACTTGATCAGCATGGAGACCACAGCTTATCCATCACTCATTAGTTTAAGTCTGAAGAGATTTGGTATTTTCTGGCTGCAAATTTTAAGCTTCATTGTGAGTGATATTTGTGTTGTTACCAGGTACATAGTATACACCATTTAAATCCTAAATCAGCATTGTCTTGAGCAGAATATTGCTGTATTATGGATGAGAACTGTGCTAAACATGAATGACTGTCACAGTGGAATTGTTCATTTAAGTGTACTGCTAATGATATTACATTTCTTTTTGGTTATGTGCAGGCTTCCACCCCTCCGTCCAATGACTTTCGCAAAACCATGAAGCTTGAAGCAAACGACCCTCGAAACAACACATCCAGCTGCATTGCAACAGTGATTGATATGCAGGGGCCTCGACTCCGACTTAGGCTGGATGGTAGTGATGACAAAAATGACTTTTGGCGGTTGGTTGATTCAGGAGATCTGCATCCTGTGGGTTACTGTGAGAAGCATAAAGGTTTGCTACAGCCACCTCTAGGTAAGTTATTAAGTATCTTCACTTTCACACAGTTTGCAATTTGAATAGATTCTGAAAATCACTAGGAAAAAGTTGTTCTTGTGCACATTAGCCATAATAAGTGAAAATATTTGTTTGCCAATGACATTAACTGCATGTCCATCCTTACAGTATTAAAAGGGTTCAAAGAGTGGAGACGTAATAGAGACTCAATAAAAGAAATTTGAGGTTTTCCTACTTTTTGATCGTTCATTTAATTTCGAGGTATATGAGTTTTATGTGTGAACTTGGGATCAGATCTTATGTTTTCTTGGTCTTGAAACATATTCTGCATGTCTAACAGTAATAGATACAATTCATGTGACTTTCAGTGATATGTACATGCTGACTTGTTTCATGTGCAGGGTTCCGCATGAATTCATCCAGCTGGCCAGGCTTTTTGCAGAGGACTCTTAATGGTGCTATGCTTGCTCCAGATCATTGCTTCAAAAAGGTTGGAGAATGCATAATTGTTTTTCATGTTTAGTTTTGAGGTAGCTTCATGCAGGCTGTAACTTTCATAACACTATGCCTCCAGTATCTCAAGAGCACAACTGTGTCAGCTGATCATGCCATTTGTTTCCACACAAATTGGACAGTAAAATATGCAATATATTTTCTGTTTCTCCTGGGTATGTAGGCTAACATTTATATACAGTGTATTGCAGGAGTATTTATTATTTGCTTGTTTTGGAAATAACCTTACAATCACTGAAATTATTAATTTGTGTGATAGATGAAAATGGTGGACGGTTGCCTTGATTATCAGAATTTGCATATGTGACTGGATGTTTCTGTATTCCTTTCAGGAGCCTTCTACACCACTACGTAACGAATTCCAAGTGGGACAGAAGCTTGAGGCAGTGGACCGCAAAAACCCTGCTTTAATTTGCCCTGCAACAATTGGTGCCATAAATGATGACCAGATTCATGTAACATTTGATGGATGGCGAGGAGCTTTTGATTACTGGTGTCGATATGATTCTAGGGACATCTTCCCTGTAGGCTGGTGTGAAAAGAGTGGACATCCTCTGCAGAGTCCAGGTATTAAAGGTGAGTGCAAGAATGAAGTTATTATATGCATTCTTATAACTTTGTCATCTTCTTTCAGCCACTCAGGAAAGTGCATAAGACTATATGAAGATGAAGGCTTTGTTGCCTTGCCAGCAGCCATTGTGCCGACTGGCCTTATGTCTCATGGTAAACTTGTTAGGGAAAGAGCTATATCCAGTGTTTGAAAGATATGCAGTAGTTGTGTGGCTGCCTTGTACAGTCTGATGTATTTCTTGTGAAGGTGATGTCATGTGAATAAATAAAGCTTTGTGTTCTCTTGTCTGTAGACACACTTTATGAGCCTATGAAAATGAAAGGAGTTACAGAGACTGCCAAAGTTAAACTACCAGCTGATATGCCTAATGTGAAGGAGATAGTCATGTGATTAATGAATCTTTTTATTCTCGTATGTCTCTAGCCACATTATACAAGCTCAAGCCTATGAAGATGGCAGGAAAAGACATAGTTGTTTGATAGATGTGCATTATGTATGTGGTCGGTGCCTTTAGATAAGACTTAATGTATCTATCTATTGTGAATAACTAATCCTCATATATATATCCCCTTATCCAGCTACCCCATACAAGTCCATTAGGATGATGAAGGAGAATGAGCTGAGTGTGAGTGTGGGAGGAAGTGGGTACAGTGGAAGTCCATCTGTGAGCCCCCGCAATTCTCAGGCAAGCCCACTAACCCCAAGCTCTGGAGAATTAAGCCACCTTTCACCACATGAGAGCACTGTCACTAGTTCCGAGCCAGACACCACCGGAGCAGATTCTGATAAAGGTGAGCCTGGAGCGCAGAATCTTGCATAATGTTGGTCAGGTCAAATTTTCTTCAAGTCCATGACAGAATTAGTGTTTCTGTGATGGGCAGTAGGAGGGGATTATTTAAGGGTGAGGTACTCTCCTTTCTCAGAAGTTATAGTGCAGATAATATGGTACACATTTATCATTCTAAATGCATTGAAGTTTGTATGTAAAGTTGCACACCAAAGTGCCTGCACTGAATGCATTTCTTTCCTTAACTGTAGATGACCTTAGAACAGCTGTTATTTCCAATAGCACCAGTTGTTTGACACATTAACTCCATGACTCTTAGTCTTAGATGCTTTATGCATATTCATTACAGCTCTAACATAATGAGATTCTCATTCTGACCTAACATGACATTTTGTTTTGCATTTGCAGTATGTGTATATGTCAACCATAGTTGCAACTGTGGAGGTCTCATGCAGCCTCAGAGTTTGAATGAACACATGCCCACACATTTTGGGCCAGCTCCTATCAGTCGGGTATTGAGAGATCTTGTGGATGCTTGCATTGAATGTGCAGTTCAAGAACGGCAGGTATTTGATATCTTGAAAATGGCAGCACCAGGTACTGGCAAGATTACAGTCACAGGTAAACTTTAATTTGTGTTATTGTGGGGTCCCACTTTATCATTTAAGAGCATGATAGCATGATGAGACACATTAATCAAGTCTTTAATTTCGACATGTATTGGATGCTTTTAAAATATGGTCATCTGTGTTTGAACATGTTTTGTTTTAAGGTGTTTCCATGGGAAAAGGAATAGTTGACTCATTTAGAGCCACATACATTGTGTACCTGTGATATGTGTTGGGTAAATAGTCTTATTTATGAAAAGTTACAGCATTAAAAATTTTAATATACTAGATTTATACATAATCCTGTATGTGTTCAGAGCTTAGTCTAAATCACATGAACTTAACCTGTAAACACTTCTTTCTTTCCACAGCTATCCACAACAACCGCACGTATACAAAGAGAATTGTATCCTATGACAAAGTTTCTGATTTCATCCGTTTCTTGGAAGGGTTCAGGGAAAGCCTTGGCTGTTGTGAGAACTTCTTGAGCATCAATCCTCATAGTCGACAGTGCACTAAATGTAACATTAGCCGGTCAAAGACTGCTGTTAAGAGATCAGGTGACTTGAGAACCTAGGGTCCATTGATTAGTGATGGCTTGCTATTGAAATTTTCATCTCTCTTTCTTGTCCTCCTTCTTACTTTTATTTTCTTCTGCATATGTAATTTCTTTCAATAAATTGTCATAGATCTGGTTGTCAGCCACAAGCTTATATCGACTTTTAAATATTGGCCACTTATCATGCAAACTTAAAATATTGAATGGGCACTTCATAAATTTGTTTTCAACCACACTCTTGTGCATTATTCAGAGTGAATACTTGTCAGACACAGCATAAATTTCATATTACAGAAATGATGATTCTTATTCTTTTATGATTATGATTGACCATGTTTGACCATGGAGAAATCACGGACAGGTCTTTTGAACATTCTGTGGTAACCCTGGACTGGTATCAAAATATTGCAGTGAGAAGGCATGTTTCTAAATACAGGAAGTCCTACCTTGTGAACTGTTACTGTATTTATTGAAACAGAAAGCTGAAAAGATTTCGCGATCACATACTTTCTGAAATAAAGTCATCCCTGTCACTTTCACTAGCAATGTCGACCACTATATTTACAGTTCGAGCAGATATTTGCAACTCAGTCTTTCCAGTTTCTTCTATTGTAGATTCTGAGGAAGACAATTACCATCCACCAAAGGCAGGGAAAAGAAGATGGTCTACAGAATCATCTGAAAGTTCAAGAGGAGGAGCTAAAGTGCCCAAGAATGTCACAGTGAAACGTCATTCAACTTTCGAGGCTGGTGAGTCAGACCATCTTAATGAGAAAGAACTGAAACAGAATCAAGAATACAATTTACTCAAAATTAAAAGAGTTAAACTTAAAGGACTGTGTAGTAAATAGAAACTAAAAGTGTTCATGTGAGGTCAGAAATGTTCTTCTTGACAAAGGAAACAGTAGAAAGAGACCTGTCAAAGAATCTTACCATGCTTAACAGGTATAATTGCTTTTGAATATTTGGCTCAGAAGTAGGATGTTTTTGAGCTCTGTGTTTAGAAGCCAGTCTTAAAAATGTAGCTATTCGTTATAATGTAAATAATTATGCAAGAGTATTGGAGCATAAGTTACAAGGTATAGGTGAACTGGCACAAAATGTGCTTAATAACAAATATACAGTTGGCTCCACATAATTGCAACACCAAGGGAATATGGGAAAAGTTATGATTAAAGCAATAACTGTCATCCTGTGGCGTTTGAAAAATGTTAAGTGGCTGTTTATGTAGAACCAAACATATTTAATTCAAGGAATTTTTCTAGAAAGCAACAAATCTTGGGATGTAAAGTTTAATTTTCCTTCCCTTGACCGTAATATTGTTTTTCTCTGCAGCCAGTTCCACCACAGGTGAGAACAACAGCCAATCCACAGCTCTTCCTCCCTCAGCTCGCAGTATAGACCCATCAGAATGGAGTGTAGAAGATGTCATGGCTCACATCAGGGAGACAGATGTTGGCCTAGCACCATATGTGGAGCACTTCAAGAAACATGTAAGATATTGTCACCTTACAAGTGTTTCCTGTCCCCTAACAAAGTCCTTGGACTTTCCAAAGGTGTACTTGGGTTAGGGTTAGGGACAAGGTTTGGTAAGAGAAAACATCCTGGAGAGAGTCTTTAGACAATATTTAGGGGCCCTCTTTGATCTCTGAACTGGCTTCTAAGCCTAATCTTGCCCTTAACTTGAGCCAAGTGCACCTTGAAGGAACCTTTGCTAAGTAGACATAGACAACTTGTACAGTGAGGTAGTGGTAAGATAATAATTTTATGCTAGGACTTTATGAATGTAAAAAAAAAAAAATGAAATTTATCCTTAATTTTGAATTGTGAGGTGTTTGAATTCGCGAATAAAATCTGATACAGAAAACATGGAACTCAGGACCAGAATAAATAAGAGAGCTTCAATGCTCAATGTTAGCTCAAATTTCAGGTGACCAATGCAGAAATTGAGTTTGTAAGGTAATGAAATCCAATTTTCATGTTGAAGTTAATGTAGAAATATGAACCAAGATTTGCTCAACTCAGCGACGAGTGGGCGAGGGATTGGATATTGTGAGGATCTATTGTATATTGTAAGTTATGACATCTGGGTTAGCTTTTCCCAACTTTCCAAGACTTTTACCCAAGTTGTGGTCACCTTTCATGATGTTTGATATCACGTCAAATTTAGCAGCACTAGAAATATGTTATCATATGTTCTGATGCCTAAGAGCAGTGTAAACATGTATATATTTTGTTTGTTTGATATAGGAGATTGATGGCAAAGCCTTCCTCCTTTTGAAAAGTGAAATGATGCTCAAGTACATGGGACTGAAGCTGGGACCGGTTGTGAAACTGTGCAATATCATCGACAAACTCAAGGCCCGATGTAGCAAGTAGTTGTGCATTTAGGTGTGACTGGATGAAGAATGGCGCTGTTACATGATTTTGGTGCAAGAACTTGATATTGTAGTTATATGAAATTTTATACATAAAGACAAGTACAAGGTTATATCTGAAAGAGCTAAATGTGGAAAGTAAAACATTTGACTGTTCATGTGACTAGTTTTACTTGGGTGACATGAGATTGGTAGAGTAAATGTTTGAGTTCAGAGTGTTTCTCTAGAATGGTGTGATGAACAAACGGGTAGCTAGTTTCAGTTTGATTGAAACACAAATAAACCAGTACCATTTACCATGGAAAATGACTAGCATGCTTGTTATTTGTGGTACTTGAGCAGAATAAGAATGCTAGAATAATTGTTTTTGTTTGAGTTGATATAGGCATGGAAAAAAGATATAATGAACAAACATGTGGTTGGGGAGTCTCAGCCTGATTAAACTACAAACAAACCAATACTCCTCAATATGGACAAAGGTGGTCCTGTTTTACTGGATCAGAATGAGAGTGCCAGAGTAATTATTTAAGTTTATATACAGTGGAACCCCTCAATTAAGACCTGGCAAAATGTAGGTGAAATCAAGTCACATTAGAGGGGGGTCTTAATTCAGGGTTCTAGGTTCTGACGCATTATGTCCAATCTTGGACGAATTTCATAACATTACACAATGGAGCGAGATCCTTCAGACAAACACATAATTTGTTTAATTTCCACAAATTCTTACAAAATGGAAAATTTCTATTTCTTAAAATTAACAAATGAATCTAAAGTTTTCTGTTTGGCTTTTTTGGTCATTGCACATTCAATGTCAGACTGAATTTTGCTCATGCTGTGAGCCATGTCGAAAAGTCCACGTGCTAGGCCATAACGCATGAGTTCCTTGGCATAGATCTAGAATTTCCCCCCATTTAACGCTACAGTAGTGTGACGCGCAGGCTCGCGAGCACGCGAGAGACAGCCGGTCAGTCACGAGGATGAATCCACCGGATCTGGATTTACTTTCGTCAGTTGTTTAAAATTTGGTTCCCAAATTGGTTATCCAGTTTCTCATAAACGGATAACTCAGATAGGCCTAACTAGTTAACCGCAAAGCGGTTCGCTGCCCAGCCCTACTCCGCGCACTTGTTCGTTTCACCAGTCGCACGCATGCCCAGGCATGCAAATGAGGCAGGATGTGCGATGTGACGTCACTTCGCTAGCTGCACGTCGTTTGTGCCTATAACATGCTCTAGGCCTACTTAGCATTATCGATCGGTTCCTTCACCCACGCAAGACCACAGCATTCCCACCCCGTCTCATCTTCGGTTTCGCATGGATGTGGCCGTTGCACGGTAGGCCTAGGCTAGGCAAATGTTGGGGGAATCTGCCTACAAACAGAGCCAAAACCTGGATCGTAGGTCACGTTTGAGGGGAAGTCGCTACTTCAGGGTACTTTATATAGAGAAATATGTCCGTCATTGAGAAAAAAGTCACAATAGAGGGGAGGTCGTTGTTAAGGGGCTCGTTATCGAGGGGTTCCACTGTAGTCCAGGAAGAAAAGTATGTTGAAAAAAAAAAAGGCCGAATAGTCTGAAGATTGAAACACAAATATGTATGCAGCTGACACAAGCATTTAGGTTAATGTAATGCAACACTATACCTTGATAAGAAATGGCAGGTCAGTTGTTTTTATTATATTATTACTGGTAATATGGAAAGGACCAAAAATTGAAAGGGACAAATTGGTATTCTGTGAAATGTGAAACTTGGTGGTTTTTGTACAATATTTCAATTTATAAAAAATTAATTTGCTTCACGCGGATTGAAATTCATAAGCAAAATTGGTGGTGGTACGTGATGAATGGGTGCTATGCGTGACTGATAAATGAATGTTATGCATGCATAATGGGAAGTGTGTGTTACTTTTCTGAATTGTATCTACTGCAGGCTGCATTTTGTAGCAATTCTCTTTTGTTGTTTTCATCATCTAATAAACTGCCAGGTTGTTTTACTACTGTTACGCAAGTATATTTTATGTCTGTGATCATTACCAAGCTTTTAGGATTAAGTCAGTTTATTGGTTCATTTTGCCTATCATTTTAGGCTATGTTTCTCATCTCTTCAACAGCTGAAAGCTTTTAAGTTTCGGTTACTGCCTTTATGCCAGGCCGCATGAAGTAGGTGTGGGATGTAGTCTGGCCAGACCAATACTTGTTCATAGACATAATATATACTTTTCTTAGAATTGGTGTTGTAGTTGAAAATTGATCCATTATCCATAAGATAGAAATTGGAGCATGAAGTTTGCATCAGAGGCTTCACAACAAATTGTCTTGCAGCCAGTCAGTATTAGGCCTGTGCTGCTTTTTTATTAAATCTAACTGTGGGATGTTGTGAAAACTCAGCATGTGTTCTTACATCAAATGAAGAAATTTTGATCCAGCTTGGCCCAAGATATAGTCAAATGCAGTGGCAAGGGCTTATCCCCATGCAGTGTCAAAAATCTTTGTAAAATCACAATTTAGGAGCAGTATCCATCATAGATTAAAACTAATCTGCTGAACAAAAACCCAAATGTATTCACAGTTCCTAAGCATTCACCCATACATTTAATTTTTTTAAATGAATAACTGAATTTTACTCCTCATTTCCACAAGAAACAGAAATTTGATGCCAGGTGCCCCCATCAATTTCAGAATCTGTTAACTTTGTTCCAGGTCTCCAGGCATAAGCTTCGTTTTGACAGGCTGGAAGACAGCTTTTAAAAGAGCCACACTATAGAAGCATTGTTATTAGTCCAACACTGCCAGATTGCTATACCTATATACTCTATAAATATTCTGCATGTCTGTGACTCTTTTTGAGAGATGTTAGGTTAATTTTGCAAATTCATCTTACACAGCCATGCAGCTAAAGCTAGGCATGCATCAGAATAATTGATGGGTGTTAAGGATTTAGTTAATATTGGCTCTATAGAAACATAAATAGGGGATAAGCTGAATAAATATTGACTTTTAGATTTTGAAATCATACCAGTGGGTAAATATTTTATATGCCTATTACTGTAGGCCTGTTCATTATCTACTGTGTCATTAAGATGTCATCAGCTCATGTCAGTGTTGCTAATTATGTTTAGAGCATTACTGAAGAAAATATACTTTCGCATTAGTTATTCATTCTGATGTGAAACATCATATTGCACAGGATGTAAAGAGAACTATACAACCTTAAAAATCAACAAGAATGACATAATGTCATTGATTTGGGTTCAAATTTGCCCTGCAGTCAGTCAAAATCAGGTTTTTGTCCTTAGACGAAGAACTGAGATATCAGGCTCTGGTGAACCATCCAAAATCAAATTTTTGTTTATCTAGAAATTAAAATTAAAATCATTTCTGTACACAACAACTATTGACTTTATGGGTGAATTGAAATGAATTATACATAAATTTGAGGTTTGTGAAACAGAATAGATAACCTTTATGATGAGAAATTGTTCTTCAGGTATGATTTTCTTAGAATAATTTCCGGGCCATGATCATGCTGGGTCAAATGAAAATACACATATTAAGCTTTCATGTAATACTAATCTTGATTTTGTCAGCAGCAACATGAGTCATTTTATCAGGGTGCAAAACAAGTATTTGTCCCACTATGATCACTTCTAGAATACCCTTCTCCTTGATAAGTTGTCTCCAAGAGACAATCTCCCATTTGAAGAAGAGAGTAGTCTACATGTATGAAGTTAGAGATGGATTGGGAAATTCTACAATCCAGTGTGGGCATATTTTCATTCAGCCGACCACTGCCAAATTGGTTTCCTCATTATTTAAGTGAATGGTTTGTCTGTTAGTGGCAATGATTGATTTAAGAGTATCTTATTTCACATTTTGCATATCATATATGCATTTGTAGCTGGTGCTAATCATCTTCATAGTTCTTAGTCAGTAGCAAGTTGTGGCCGCTATATTCAACAAACTTCACATAGCTTCATAAGAGTCTTTAAAAGTCTCTTATTTTGTAAGATATGTTACAGAGCCTTAAAATTTCACTAAGTCCTTGAAAAGTCCAACAGATATGTGCTGACCCTGAAACCATGTTTCATTCTTGAGAATCAGTTACCTACTGCTTCTGTTTTGGCAGATTAAAAATAAGAATAAATGAAACTAGTAGCCTTTTTTTTTTTTTGTGCTCTTGCATTTCCGAAAAAGTCTTTATTAAATTTAAGAATAGTGCCACACAATAAGCAGCCCCAGGCCCATGAGCAAAGTATATAATTTGAAAATCAAAGGGGCAAGAAATCTGTTACATCTTGACCAAACAAATCAGCCTACATAAGATGATTGCCTGTTGAAGGTTGCCACCTCTGTAACAAACAAGTAATGGTTTCTCACATGTAGGTTCCACTGGAGTTTATTTACAGGCAAAAGATGTCCAAAATGAGTTAGTCACAGGTCAGGCCATATTTTATCAGCCTAAAACTGTACTCTTGTGAGGTGAGGATTTTGTAGAAATTCAATTATGTAGCCCACAAAGATTTCAAACCAGTGTATCATCATTATCATTTCATTTTGCTGTGCCATTTATGCACGGAGCAGGTGCTAATCTTGGAGGCTGCAGTGTTCATGGTTTTGTTGAATTATCAGTCACTGATTTGATGTTCACTTATGCTAGATAGTGCTAAAGGAAAAACCACACTGATCTTTATGCTCATGCAGTTGGTCCTGTTGTGCTTTTTTTCCTTCAACCAATCAGTAGATTTTTGGTGCTACTTTTTTTGGCTTATAAATGTATTTCAGAGCAGACTTTATGATGGAAAACTGCACTACAAAATAGGAGGAAGAAGGGATAAAATTCGATTTACTTAGGAGCCATCCAGTTTTGCACGTTGCCCTATTATCATTGTAAAGGATGAGGCTGAATGAACTGCAAATACTAGAGAACATTGTTTTTTTGTTGGTTTTTTTTTAGATTAATGTCAGCTTGCCAGAATGTGTTGGAACCATTCATATTAAAAGATTCTACCTTATATTTTAGTCATACTGAAAAATGCCATGATTTATATTTTTTTATTAGCATGATTGTTCTTTATAAGTACATTTATATTTTCAGCTAGACAGCATAGGTGCTCTCTTATGAATTATCTAGAAGAATTATGTAGAAATATAATAGGAATTAAATTTTTTTATGTATGTCTGTTTGAAGGTTTAGTAATTAGCAGGGTCTCTTTGTGGTGAATTGTGTAAGATTTTGTTTGGAGCACTTTGACAGTTCCAAGCGAGAGAGAAAGAGAGAGATGGAGCAGGGTGAAGATGCAATGCTGTTGACCAGTGTGAAAATTATATCAGTAAATTTTTACATGGGTGTGCTGCAGTTCTTGTTGTATTGCTGTGTAAGAAACATGGCAATCATCATAATAGGACATTTTTACATTTCAAGGCAACCATAAATGAATTTTGATGATAAGAAGGGTCCAGATGGTCATTGTTACGCAGAATGTAAGCACCAGTGAAGCGATGTTAAATGACCATGAATATTTTTGTGTATATATATTATTTTGAAAATCGGAGACGGTTTTACTCTGCAGGCAAGAATGTAAAGATTTTTCTTATAAAACTGCCCTATATTGGCATCTGGTTTTACATCGGGTAGAGATTGTTGAAAATAATAAAAACAATGGAGTTTTCAGTCTGTTGCCTCTTAAATGTGGCTTCACAGTGGCTGCATGACAGCTGCTGCATTGTTATAGCCAGTCACATTAAATAAATCGGCGAGTGCTTACTTTTTCATTGAGTGTAGCTTGTATTTACTGTGGAAGCAATATGTATTTTTTTCAGGAAAAACTCAGGCTTGCATTTTAATTTAGAAGCATTTTGGATCGGTGTATCATCATTAGAAGCATGGGAAAGGATATGTCTTTATTATAATGAAGTTTGTTTATTGTGAATTTATACCTGGTGTTGTTTCCCTTTCCCTTCCAGCTGAGATGCTCAGCTGTTACGCCTTCATTAAGTTTCTATTCCTGACCAACTCTGGGAAGTAATGAAATGTGTGCGCACCAAAATAAGTCCCAAGTTCATCTTACATTTTATCTGCAGCTGCCATTCCTTTCCTGAACTTTCATACAGGTTAATATAGGATTGAAGATTAGGTGTGCAAACAAATTTGCCCCTAGAAAGCCATGCATAGGACCATTCTGCTCTATGATTGTCACCCTATCATTAAGTGACTTGAGAATTTTTAGGCAGTGCCTCAGTTGAGATCTAGCTAGTATTTTGGAGGCAGGCAGTAACATACTCATTTAGGAGTTCATGGTGTATGTATCTGATGATTGTTTTTCTTTGCATTTGTAAGGCGGTGGAAATGTATGTTTTTTTACCATGCGTACTGAGTCTCAAATTTAAATCATCTCTCAAAGGTCATTATTAAAATGATGTGGTAAGTATGCTTTCCACAACACTTGAGTTCTTCTCTTTGTGTTTGTTCGAAATAGTAGAGTGAGTAGTGGAGACTACTGATGATTTTGATCCACCTGATTTTGTTTTTCTCTCCCAGGGTGTTCACTTTTATAAGATACTACTGATTGTTGCTTTTTCCTTCTTGTTTTAGTCATGTTCTTGTCTTGGCGGGGCACGTGATGTCAGATTTTGAGATATGCTGAGCTTGAAATATTAGTTTCCCCTCATAGTTTGTTGTAGGGAATGACAGAATCCTCGAAAGTTGGCATTGAAATCAGCTGATAATGCCTTCTTTTGAAGCTTTTTTTTTTCCAAGAAGAGATGGATTGTTGCATATAGCAATAGATACTTCGTAATGATTGCTCTAAACTAGAAAGAAAGCTTGTCTAGATAGGGAAACTTATGTTTATCGGTTTACCAGTGTAAGCAGTGACTTTTTTTTTGTAAAGCTTCCCGAAGTCATACTTGGTCCATCTGGCCTGGAGCCAGATTTTGGACACTGTGCATATGCAGTAGATGTGCCAGCCTGATATCATTTTGGTGGGGATTTCTCATCACAAGTGATTTATCAATTAAGGAAATACTAGCTTCATAGAAACAGTCTGTAACTCCTTTTGAGACTGTGCAATGGTGGAATTCCATTTCATGGACTGGATATTCATATAATTATTGTAATTGCATTTCACTTACTGCTGGGATACCATGTGCTAACAATGCAAGTGTCAGTACATCCCTATCTCTCTGAAGGGAAAGACACCTTTCCTTACCACTATATAGTATGGTATTACATTAAAAGTTTCCAATGGGTTTTTTGCTGTTTCATCGGCATATCAAATTTGTGTGAAATTATTTTGAGTTTACGAGGACACTCTCATGTTTGGTGGTCTTGTTACTGCCAGGTATGTGTGATTTTGTAATTCTTGATACTGTATTTTGGAAGAACAGTTTAAAATTGATTATTGTTGCAAGTATTTAAATAGGCATTTGTTTTTCAATTTTCTTGGTATTTAGTTGCTATGAATTTTAAAGTAATTGAGCCTGATGTTTAATTTCATTGAAGGTACCACTGTGATGGTTTCTACCACAGTTTAAAGTTATGTTTGGTTAAAGTCTCGTAAATCCCTTCATCTTTTATATAGTTACGAGGTTTTGATACAACAGCCATGATACTTTACTAATAAGAGAGTAGATCTCACCTGGGCAAAATTTATTCTTTGATTATATATTTCTCTTCTAATCTCAGCAATTCTTTTGATTTACAAACCATTTTCAAACTTTTAATTGAATAAATTGTATCATTATTACAATATTACTCTGATTTATTTGTAAGAAAGTGTAAATACATCTTCAAGATGAGAATGGAATCTAAAACTTTTGCATTGCCTCTCTAGGCATGACAGTTCAGGTTATGCGTCACCATTATTCTTGTTAGCAAATGATGAACAGCAGACGTCCATTTTATGTGCATCATTTCATATTTTGCATTAATATTACCATCATCAAAACCACTACCACTTTCATCATTATCATTATTTTCATCATCCACTGTCAGGGACGGTGTGAAATATGGTTGCTGCTTCTTATTCATCATGTTAAGTTTTAAAAATTAAAGAAAATGTTATTTACCATGTTCCTTCCTTCATCATATGCAATTTTTAATGTTCATTAAGACAAATGACGAAATAAGTATACAGAGAACCCCAAGAGAATTATTCATCTACTTATATAAAAATGCTGTGCTATAAATAGTTTATTTGGAGCTTATTCAGGGAACTGGATATTTCATAAAGAATGAAGCATCTTCTTTCAACCTTGTGAATCTGTCATCCTAACAACTTGACATTTTTTGTGTTTTTTGTATCTGGTAACTTATAATTGCAAGACTTCAGGAGGTGTGCAAGAAATATTGCTCATTGCTTCTTATACCCCTCTAATATTCCTTTAGTGAGTGGCATTAATGACAGTTACAGAAACTCATTTCAGAATGTCATGGCCATGTGGTCAAAGCTTTTTTTTTTTCCCCCCACATCTCCAGAGATAGGACAAAACAAAAAACAAAGGGAGCATTCAACATTCAGATAAGTGAACTGAACTGCTGATTTTTTGACATGCTGCAAATCAAGTTGAATTGTTTACTGAGAGATAATGTCTTGAGATTCCTGTAAAAATATTTAAAAAATTTTGTTTAAGGGATCATAAGTGTTCAAAGGTAGACTCTATATTTGTTCATATTGTCTGACAGTTTGTCAGCAGTTTTGATCTGCAAGTAAACTGGCACAGTGTCATACCAAGCATAATGTATAGTGTATGATGTAAACATTCAAGCCCACAGTTAGATCTTCAAATAGTAGAAAATTCTGTGTATACTTATCTCTGTCATTTGCTGGTTTTTCAGACTGGGATGTTGTTTTATAAATTTTCCTTTATGGAGAAAAGCCTGTAAATTGTATGAATTGATAAATTTGTTGATGTTTGGCCATATATTTAGTATGAAAATGGCAGAAATTTGACTACAGTTTTTCCTCACCTTCCCCATCTATGGTCCACACCTTTTCTCTTAGTTTAGTAGCTTTGTTACTTTTGATCTTTTTTTTAATTTACCTTTTTTCATCTTTTTAAAGGAAAGTTAAAACCTTTCATCAGGGTTTCTCTCCAATCTTCAAACTTGGAATCTTTTGTCATTTACTCTAAATTTACTTAATTCCGTCATTGCTGGGTTAGTGAACTTTTTATGCTTGTCTTTTTTGTTCTTCATTTACCATTAAAACAGTTTTGTCTGTTCTTTTATTACACTGTTATGAATAAACATAACAATTGAATTTTACAAGCTGTTTATGTGTTTTTTCATATCACAAGACAGTAGTTACAGTTTGTCCACCATCTACTGTGATCTGGCATTTAGAATCAGACTGTGGTAACATAACACAAGACAATATTAGGTTCTTCTTCCAAGCCACAATGAAAAAAAGAAACTACATGTATATGTTTGCCAAGAGACAGGTCATCTGTTTGATCGGTCATGAAATGCAAAGTGGCGAAGACACTGAAGTGTACAAAATTCTTCTCAAAATTTCAGGAAGTACGAAATAAGTCTTTATTTTCAGTAAACTTTCTGTAGTCATGTAAAGTTTCAGTACTTTGACATCTTGCTGCAACATCCTTATAAGTAACATTTGCCAAATTTTGCAGGAAAGAAAGTCATCATTTTCATTCAAATTGTTACAAATTTAACAGAGTATGTTGCACTGGTGCTATTTTAACTGTAAAGGCCAGACATTTTAACATCAAGGAGCCTATACTTCACAGAATTTTCTGAAATCAGTGAATGTGTCATTCACTTAGGTGTTTGACATCAGCTTGAGAAGCTGCTTGGGCAAAAAAAAGCTTGATCAGACAGACTGGTCACTCTTCTTGTCTGCCTTAGCTGATTGCCTCAAACATTCTCTTTCTGGTTTATCAAAAATACTGCAAATGAAACCTGAGAAAGTTCTGAAAATGTTGAGAAGATCAATGGCATCTTTATAATAAATATATGGTGGAGAAGGAGAAACAATGTTACAAAACAATACAAAATTGATTTTGAACTAAATGTCAGTTACATGAGTGTTGTGGTATGATGTCAAAAATTGCCATATTAATTAACTCTGATATACAGTTGCTCATATCATGTCCAACCATGAACCATGCAGTCACATAATTATATCAGAGATATAAGGATGAATAAATTGTGCTTTCATCAAAAGACTCAGCAAGTATGAGACAAGTAAATCATGCATGTCAATTTGCAGTAAATTTATGCAGTAGATCTAATCGTAGGCAACATATATCACATAGACATCATATAAAACAACACGGATTACATGATTTTTACGTTCACATTGTCATGAGATGTAGCTTAAATTTAATGTACCAGCATAACTGAGCAAGTAGGTTTGGAAGATAATTTTACAAATTTTCTCACTTTGTGTAGATAGGAATACATCATATATGTAGAATTTGAGATAAGTATGAAGAAAAGCTAAACAGCTACCACTTTCACTACAAGCCTGTTAAATAAAATATGATTAAGTCTATCAAACTGCACGAAACTCAACGCTGGCAGCTACAGGTCTTACATCAAGGGAAAGAACAATGCACACAATGCCTAACGCAATGTGCTGGATAGTTTCCCCTGAAAGCTACTCGCCCGATTGGGCATTACCCATTTAGTTCAGCTGTGCTTTCACCAATACAAAGCCTGCATGGGTGAGATCAGTTCAGTGGGCCAAGCCTTGATGTAGGTTATATAATATTATAGATACATTACAAATCTAATAGCAAAATTATATCGCATTAATTTAGATCTAGACTATCATCACTACGAATCTGAACTCGGGGCCGTGCGAATACCCACGAACTTCCGGATCAGCTGGTGGGGGTCAAAAGTTCACGCACGAACTTCGAGCAAAGGCTTGGTTCATATCGGAGCATAATCAGACAACTGGAAGCTGGATGCCTTCCAACAGAAGTCATTACACATAACTGTTGCATTTTGTACATTGTTGCATCAGCCTGCTGCCGACGTGCGATCCTGCTGTAAAAGGTATGCTATACTTGCATATGTAACACAATAACATAGTTTTTTTTATTTGTGTCAGTTTCGAACAAAACTAGACTAGACTAGACTAGACGCTAGTGCGTCACTTGTAGGTTGTAATAACTTGACGCAATGCCTTGGCCATCTACTAATGCAAGGGTTTAATATCGGTGAACTATGTTTGCTGTGAAGGGCTAGGGTTTGCACATTTGTGGGCCTCATTTACTTTGGAAAATCAGGCATACTGTAGATGCACTCAAATGATTAATGATACTTTGTTTATGTCAGATGCCAGTCTGACCCAGTTCCAGTAAAATTAGGTTAAGACTTAAGAGCCACAGTTATACAGGGGGGGGAGGAGCAGCTGCATGGCAGTCACTTAGATGGGACGTATAATACAACCAACAGACATCATCAGAACGGTTATCGTGTTATTATTATATTTTTGATTTAAGGTTGTGCATTTTTTTGTCATTCATGTTCTAGTTCTAGTCTAGTTTTCTTGTGACTCAGTAGTCTGGCATTGCTAATCAGGCCACATTTACAAAATGACCACATGAATACTATGCAAATCACCAAGGTTGCACCAGTTGATCAACTACACGTTGAAACACACACAAATGAAATAACTTTATATGTATATACTATAACTTTAAAACAGGATGAACTGTCACAAAATCAAATAGATTTATATTGTAGCATTTGCAGATCACAGTCGGTCTGAACGCCAACATGTGATCGCTCTGCCAGACTCCGACGGTCTGACTTTTTACAGTACTACTCACGCTACTATATACAGTTTGGTGTTACATGAAATTACCATGTCATACCCGCGGGGTGCATGTCATAACACTTTTTAACAGCAGGGTGGACAGAGCGTTCCTCCAGAGCTCAGGAGCGTCCATTGGAGATCAAGCAACTTTTATGATACCTAATTACCTACTAGGAGCGTCTATCGGAGATGGCGATTTTACGATGCCTAATTACTACTTGCCTCCCCTGCTAGACCTCCCCTACTCCTAGTCAATCCGCGACAGAAAGGAGCCAGTTTGAAATTGACATTTCCAAAAAGCTGAAAAAAAAAAGCCTTCCACACGGTCCTTCTTTCCAACTTAGATCTCCACATGGCTAAAACAGCCCAGTACCATCCACTTTTTTTTTTGCTGTACAGCTCTGTTTTCTGGTCACAACTCTCCTTTACTGTAAGCTTGTAGGCATTACCCAGATTCCAACCTCGTTCTGAGATCATGATAAAATTGATATGGTATTGCTTGTCCTGGCTAGCTGATTCGGAAAAGTGATTTCTGTTCCCTCCAACTTGGTCTGCTTTTATAGCCTCTACATTATTTCTCTAGATCTTACTTAGTTCCTAGCAGCTTCATCTTTCTGAATGAAAATCCCATTAACATCCTTCCCGGCCTTTACTCTCATCTCAAAATCCAAAGCCACAAGGGAGAATTTTTTTCAACAATATAATGATGATGGGGTATTGGAGGCCCATAAATGAAATGGAAAAATTATGTAATTGTGACATAGGAACCCCTGAGTAGAGGTTTTTACCATTACATCACCCTCAGAGGGTGGTCCCATGTTAGTTTTTTTATTGTACCACACTAAACCTTTTATGTCTCTGTGACAGATGGACCATCTCTTTTGTTTGAACATAAGCTCAGATTAATAAACATTTGAAACTGAGAGAGATGAAGACTGCTTATATTTTTCATGCATATTTTTGTCCATAAATGAAAATCTGACCTCCTAATGCTAAATGCAGCTTGTTTCTTTAAATTTTTAATACAACTCAGATAACTGGTTTCACTTTGCTCTAATGAGTCAGATCAGTTTTCAAGAACCCCATCCAGTAACTTCAAACAATTAATATGATAAAATAAAATGAGGACATAGAAGTTTCTCTGGACATGTGCAGTAACTGAAGTTCTTTAACTGTTTTGGTGTCATTAGCCTCACACTGCATTATGCTTATTTTGTCCAGTGGTTCCAGGTATCTTCAAAATACCCTTTAGAGTAGGCTCAACAGGTTCACTTGAGTCAGCACCAAAGTTAGCTAAGATTTCTTTCTCACTTTCTTGTTCTGTTTAACAGCTGAATGTCTTCCTCATATGCTTGCATATTGCAGTTTCATGATACCTATTCCTGCCTGAGAATCGAAAATATGTATGCGTGTATTCTTGTTTTTTAGAGGGGGGGGGGGGGGGGGGGGNGGGGGGGGGCGGGGGAGGTGTTGAGGTCATCACCTTTACACCATGGTTTGGATTACAAATTGGGCATATATCTCACTGCAGTTTTGATATGTAACAATTTGCCTTTCCTGAAGTCATTTTGACAAAGTTTGGGAATGCATGGATTTAGTAATACTAGCTTGACACTGAAAATGGACAGCTGAATATGAGTCAGTGCAAGGCATTTCTTTGTCAGGCTTAGTCAGCCGTCCACGCTTGCGTTGATATCTCCGATAATGCAATACTATCAGCTACGCGAATGGAAATTTCCTTCCGTAATTGTCATCATAGGTATTTTCAGTGGCGTAACCAGCCACGCCACTCTCCCAACCTCTCTCCATCCAGCTATGTGTCATCGCAACTGAGATATGAGAAGATCAGTATGTTCCTTTCTTCCATCAGTTTCCGTTTTTAAACTCTAGTCTATGCCTATGGATAGGCAGACTTCAACAGACTGGGGAATCTTTCTTTATCTTTTATTATATGAGCGCGATATATGAAATACTGTTGATGACACTTACTGTAATCAATACGGACGTAACGCTCTGCTAATCTTACATGTAGGATGTCCAAGTTAGTCTTTGTTGGCCGAAGTGTAGTATTGTACAGCACAGCACAGCACAGCACATCATAGCACATCTTACAGGGCTCCCGCGCGATCCTGGAATTCCAGGTAGTCCTGGAAAAGTCCTGAAATTTGATTTCGGGGCCAAAAGTCCTGGAAAAGTCCTGGAAATTGCAAAAATATACTTGAAAGTCCTGAAATTTGTGCTTCCCGCAAGAATTATGCTGAAAAATTTCGCTCGCGGACGAAGCAGGACGCATTCGAGGTCGCGCCGACATGTTTTCGATTTTCCGTTTACTTGCGGTAGTTAACGGCGGCAGTCGTGAACTTGTATACGTTGCGCGCGCGTTGTTGATAGCTTCCGGGTCAGCGCTTTGCTATAAGAAGCGAAACGATAGGCCTAGGCTAGCCTAGTCTAGGATTTGATTCATAGGTGACACTATCAGCCACAATGCCGCGGAATACTTGCTACTTCTCCGAAGCCTGGCTTAAAGAGGAAAAGTATAAGCCATGGCTTAAGCCAGTGCCAACCTCCCGTTCGAAAGCAAGGTGCGAAATTTGCCGTAAGGAGTTTGATGTGGGCAACATGGGCCGTTCCGCGCTTGACTCGCACATGGCGAGTGTCAAGCATAGATCAAGTGGGCTACAGCGCTGTTAATTGTTATTATGCCTGATGGTAGAGACGCTTGGGGTGGGGGTGGGGGGAGGGAGAGAGTGGGGAGACACACAACATTAAAAAAAACTGTTAGTAGATATTATTTAGTCTAGATTTTTTGGTTTTCTTCCCTCCCCTTCATTTCCTGGCAGGGCCAGGATTCCTCAGCTAGACTAGTTGTAGACTATATAACGTCCGTCGTAGCAACGAATTTGACATATTGTTTTCCTTTACCATGAGGGAAAAAAATATTCAAGAGCACAATAAGAACAAAGTGTCCTTAACTTCTATCCATTTTGATAGCTCTCTCCCCACCTACCCGTTGTTGATAAACACACCCCTGTACACCTTTGTGAAAACGGAGTACTCTATGTTCTTTTTGATTTCCTCGACACGACCTGGAAAATGACCATTTAGTCCTTGAAAAGTCCTGGAAAAGTCCTGGAAAAAAATTTCCAGTGTGGTGCAGAACCCCTGATCTTAGCACAGAACAGAACAGTGTAGGACAAGGCAGGGAGGACAGGACAGGGCAGGACAGGACAGAAAACGACAGGACAGCCGAGTGCAGCGTCGTGTCGTGTCGTGTCGTGTCGTATCTTGTCGTGCCGTGATAACATAGTATAAATAGTATAGTGTAGTCTGGTATGGTGTAGTGTAGTGTAGTGTAGTGTAGTGCAGTGCAGTGCAGTATAGTGTAGTGCAGTGCAGTGCAGTGTAGTGTAGTGTAGTGTAGTGTAGTGCAGTGTAGTGTAGTGCACTAACACCGGATAGTGCGCTTAACCACGAAAACCAGTTATAGATTATTATTACAGATCTGCTAGAAATGCTCTTCAGTATTCCGTGAAAGTGTTCATGAGATCAGGCCATTCTGACCCTGAACTTTACCTTGGCGTACTCCGGTCCAATTCCTTCTCCCTTCTCCATCCCTTGTCTTCAGAGCTGGCACATAGCAATCGAACAGGATCACCTATAAGATCTTCTGGTATCATAGCAGCTCAATACGGACGTTAATTTCTCTCTCGCTCGCTCTGCCTACGTTGTATGCGGACGTCTTGAGACGGGTAAGGAGCATTCGTATTAACCGTCAGAGTGTAGAAAGGCCAACAGAATGTGTTTCGCGAATGGCGGAAATTCCTTGTGACATTTCTTGGAATAGATCTCTTTCTAGTGACATACGGAAATGCTACGTGTGCTGTACTCCTATTACATTATAATATGAATTGCTGTAATTAGCCCTGTGTTATGCATTTTGTTTTAAACAGTAGATAAGTCTTCACTGCTTTTAAGTTTCATGTTGGTATGAGCAGGAAGAAAGTTTGTTAGGGTCACAGATGCTCACTAGGTTCACACGTCGAAATAGGGAAGCGATATTAAGGCGGTTTGGCTATAACGATTAAATTGCTTTCAAGCAAAGCGTATCTTTGATGTAAAAGAAAATACCATATCCGTCGTGCACGCTGGGGGATCTGGGTTCGAATCCTGGCAGGGATAAGAAATGATTTAGTGTTAGGTTTTTCTCGAAACTGGTCTTTCACGGTGATTATGTAAAATCTCTAGTGACATACTTTCTTAACAAAGATTCACAGCCTTATTATCAGTTGAGGCATAGATTTCCTCCTCTTTAAATATGCCTTACCACCTGGTCACGTCATAGAAAATCTGAACAGCAGCTGATCAGAATAGAAATAATAAAATGCCTGCTGGAGTGTAGCCATGCCAAAGTGCGAATGGTGTAATTATGGGTGAGGATAAAGTTTCAGTTAGAACTAGACGTCTAGGTGGTTGTTTTTTTTATCTGGGTGAGTCGTTACTTTCCCGGTAGGCAAATTCCCGAGAGAGTTTTATAAGCTTACCATTTGATTGATCAATCGGTTGGTTGGTTGGTTGGTTGGTTGGTCGGTCGGTCGGTCGGTCGGTCGGTCGGTCGCTTGATTGATTGATTGATTGATTGACTGATTGATTGGTTGATTGATTGATTGATTGATTGATTGATTGATTGATTGATTGATTGATTGATTGATTACCCGGTCAGTTGATCGGTTTACCCGGTCAGTTGATCGGTTGACGATTCACTGCCTAATTATCAGTTAAGGCCTACATTTCCTCCTCTTTAAATATGCCTTACCACCTGGTCACGTCATAGAAAGTCTGAACAGCAGCTGATCAGAATAGAAACAATAAAATGCCTTCTGGGGTGTAGCCATGCCAAAGTGCTAATGGTGTAATTATGGGTGAGGATAAAGTTTCAGTTAGAACTAGACGTCGAGGTATTTTGTTGTTGTTTTTTTATCTGGGTGAGTCGTTACTTTCCCGGTAGGCAAATTCCCGAGAGAGTTTTATAAGCTTACCATTTGATTGAACAATCGGTTGGTTTGTTGGTTGGTTAGTTGGTTGGTCGATCGGTCGGTCGATTGATTGATTGATTGATTGATTGATTGATTGATTGATTGATTGATTGATTGATTGATTGATTGATTGATTGATTGATTGATTGATTGATTGATTGATGACCCGGTCAAGTGATCGGTTGACGATTCACTTGAGTGAGTGAGTGAGTGAGTGAGTGAGTGAGTGAGTGAGTGAGTGAGTGAGTGAGTGGCAGGATAGTTAAAGCTGTGCCATGATTTAGATTGGTTCTGCATGTATTTCAGCAGTTGATATTGCTCTTATCACACTAATGACTAACTTGTCTGTTGAGTTTGACCCAAAGGATTGACTCAGTACAGCTTTCTCTAGTTTGCAGTGTCATGTCCTTCCTAGCCCTGTGTATTCTGTATTCTGCATTCTGCGACCCATTTGACAAGGACACTTCAGCACGCATCAGTATATAACAATTAACATTTCTGGCTATCTCGAAGGACAGCACCGCGATGATAATGATACAGTTCATTTTTAGTCATAGGCAAGTCATGGACTATATGGATATTTCGACTAAATCAGTGCCGTTGTTAGAGAAAGCCACATTTCTCATATTTACTGACATTATGCCGTGCTGGTTTCACTGCGGTTTGACCATTTGTATTGTACAGTGATTTCAGTGACATAAAGAACTTTAATTACTGGTAAAGTTGTTACGTTTTTTGGGGGGTTTTTTTTGACGTTTTGAGATACTACATTAACATCATTATATCAATTTATATCATTTCTCATATTTTCTGACATTATGCCGTGCTGGTTTCAGTGCGGTTTGACCATTTGGTGAGAGCTGGATGTGGTTGGCAAGCTGTGGAATTATGTTAGCTCATTTCCTTTGAACTTACAAAGAATTTAGTCTCTATGTAATGTTAGGTAGAATGCATGTTGTTTGATACATAATATCTTCGATGGCGACAGCGGTGATAAGATTTGCTTGTAACGCTGTTTGGAATCAGGCTGTAAATCAGCTGGAACAAGCCAGTAATTTCAGCATAGCCCGTCAATGATAATACGGTGTTTTGTCGTTGCACAGCGCTTTAGGTGCCGAGACAGATTGAAATGCGTAGTACCAAAGAACCCCCTCTTCCCTCCCAACTTTACGTAATCAAGTGATAATGAGTAATGTTGAAGTTTGACGGGAATGTTATGTGAGTAGTGGGCCTCATGTTAAACATAACCCATTTGAGGAAAGGGGGAGGAGGAGGAGGATGGCGGTTGGAGGAGGAATAGGGACCACCAAGTAGTGTGTTTTTCTGTCTTTATGCCCCAGAAAGAAGACAACAGACAGGTAGGAAACAACGGTTCAGAGCTTGACGTCAGCTCTAATACCCCAATCCCCACCCTTCCTCTTCCTCCATGTTATGACCTCTTCCTAACCCTCTCAGCACCTTTAAGACAAAACATAAAATATTCAATGTAAACACAAAAAGGGGGTCCCCGTGTGAAACGCGGTCCTTTTGGGGTTTTTTTTTGGAGGGGTGGGGTGAGAGGGGAGGGGGGAGAGGGACGACATGATAATTACAGCCTCCGAAAGTATACAACATAAAAGAGCAGAAAAGAACAACAGTCGCCGTATGCATAATCCATACGTTAGTTAACGTACTGCGTTATCCACACTGAACACCACTAATGTTTTGGGTGTTTCCCGTGGTTACCGCAGTACGTTTCTCTAACGTAAGGATTGTGCATACGGCCACAGAACTTGTCAGCCCTCGTCTTGCCGCCTCCATCCCGTACCCTTCCATGTCATGACCTCGTGTTAACCCTCTCAACGCTCTTAACACAAAACATAAAACATTCAATGTACACATACCTGTATGTCATTCGAGATATACACTACATTATCAAGGGGACAGCGCTTGGAGTCAAGACACTTCAAAGATCATTAATCACGCCACAGTCGACTTCACTTAAGCGCAACTCCTCGGAAACATTGATTCAGTATCGACTTGTCTGTAATAACGGATTACATCGTATTCCAATTAGTGAAAACTGGGAGAAAAAAAGCGGGTTTGTATTATTCATTGATTTCAGTGACATAAAAAGACTGTAATTCCTTTTAAAGTTGTTATGTTTTTACGTTTTGAGATACTACTTGACTACCGAGGCTGCCTTTAGAACAGGTCAAATGATCACCACAGAATGATACTAAATTTTTAAAATTAATGACTGGTTTAGTGGGAAAAACAACGTGAATTCCGATGTTGTCTTAGAACGGGCCCAATAGTCTGAACAAAATGATACGAAAATTTGTATATTAATGACCGGTTTACGGAAAAAGAGCGTGTGCCAGAAAATCATAAAGCGAAAAAAAAAAAACAACACCAAAAAAATGTTGTGTTACACCTAATAATTCAAGATGAAAGTTAGTTCAGCACCGGCTCTCTTTGAAACAAAATGAGCTGCGAGAAAATAGCCTAACTGGAAAGATAGAGAACATTAAGCTCTATATAAAGGGGCCGAAAGGGGAATTTGACTAATTTGGCATACACAATTTCGTTTTCCGTAAAATGGCAGGTTTGTAAAATACGACCTTTAACATCTACACGGACGGATTATCTGCCGACTTTTATATGATTATATCACTTCACATGTATTCTCTTTAGGCTAAATATTTATTTAGAGATCAAGTGAGTGATATAATATTCGTTAAGTCATCTCGAAGGAAAAATAAAATACCTGCAGATTAAGGGGTCTGCGAATAGGTGGAATCAGTTGTACCTTCTGCTGAAAAGAGGCGTTTGTCCCGTACGTCACCCATTCGTGGGTAAGACGGTATTCGTTGGCAGAGCATAATATGGTGTCACGGAGCCGAGTGCACCAGCACTGATATCCTTTTATGCAGATACTCCTGGAGGTAGTCTAGCACTAGCGGAAAGTGGCCATAAATCCCTTGAGAACTACATCGCTTTAGTACTCCTGCTATACTGATATTTTTAGTGAGCCTGTCATCTGTTCCATGTATGCTTTGAATCCTGGAGAAAAAGCAAACCACGCACGCACGCACGCACGCACGCACGCACGCACGCACGCACACACGCGCACACACACACACACACACACGCACGCACACACACGGGCGCGCACATACACACGCACATACACACACCTCCCATACACACATACACATGCATCCAAAGTTAGTTGCCTTTTCTTCTCGAGAATAAGAATAAACAACAGCTGTAAGGTGTTAGGTAACGTGAGGACTATAATGTCATTGTGAATGTAAAGGCATTGAGGCATGTCCATACAGAGAAGCCTCTGTTTAATCGCAACTCCTCGGGAGCAAGGCAAGTCCGTGTAGAAAATTTAGTTGATATTCCCTCAAATGAAAAATGTTGCTGTAAAGTGGAAATGGCTATTAAGCCGATTGCGCCCCCCCNCCCTCCCAAAAAAAATGTAGCAGTACAATGCTTCTTTTACATGAGAGAGAGAGAAGTGAGGGGAGGGGGGAGAAGCAAAGAAGGTTGTGGGGAAGATATGCGTAGCATCTTTGTATTTTGGAGGGAAATAGTAATTTGTCAACATCATTCTTTTCTGAAATGACAGGCTTCTGATAGTTCGTAACATTCCACCCATGTTGACCTAGAAGATCGTATACCACAATTTAGGTCAAAGGAAAATTTTGTTCAGAAATTTAGGTTTGCTCTTTTGACAGTATCGGAATTGATTTAAGCGCTCAATAATATAATGAATGTTCCAATGTTATGAGCAGTTGGGTTTCTTTGTTCTACAGAAACATGTAGTATATATAATAGGCAGCACTGTTTTGCTCTAAACTTCATTATAATAACGTTATACGTCAACATTGATGACAGTAGACACTATAAAAGAAACCTATTGTCAGGAACGCATCGTTCGTATTGACCTTAAGAGTCTCCAGACTGTTCTTGCACAAAATATTTGCATTATTTTTCTGCAGAATTTTATGCCGATTCGGTTGACATTGTCGAAATTTTGTAAGGAAATTGATCTGCTGTTGGCGAGAGAATGGTTACATCTCATCAGTTTTATCTTCAAGTCTATTTTCTTTTTTTAATGCTAAAGTCCTTTTGGCAGGCAGACACAGTATATATCAATAATTCTGTAATAATAGAATATGAACGATATGCTTTAAAAATATTTAACAATACGGTCTATAAGTCTCGTATCTAGGCAGATGCCCCATTCACGCGACTTCACACAATTGACCTCAGCAAACCAGATCACCCAACAACATTTCCAGCTCCTTGGGGAGCGTTATAATAGTCCCAATGCCGTTTACAAGCGCTGATCATTAACATTCTGTCAATATCTTTCACTCCTATAGCCGGATACTCATATTACAGGTGGATGGGCTGAGGAACATGTGAGTGTAATGCTTTGTCGAGGCACTCACAACACGACCTTGGTCCGGGATCGAACCCACAACCTTTCAGATCTTCAGTCCATTTGCCGTAGCCATTCGGCCACGCAGCATCACAAGACATCCATAGAGTATTTCCGTATGCCTCTGATGTCCTTCATGTTATGGATATATGATGTTCGTTCTCTCTCTCTCTCTCTCTTTCTCTCTCTCTTTCTTTCTATCTCTCTTTCTTTCTCTCTCTCTTTCTTTCTCTCTCTTTCTCTCTCTCTTTCTCTCTCTCTTTCTCTCTCTCTCTCTCTCTCTGTCTGTTTCTGTCTGTCTCTCTCTCTGTCTGTCTCTGTCTCTGTCTGTTTCTGTCTCTCTCTCTCTCTCTCTCTCTCTCTCTCTCTCTCTCTCTCTCTCTCTCTTACTTTCTGCAAATAATAATAATAATAATAATAATAATCGTGTATCAGAGGTGCAGTAAGTGTAATATGAGTCGCTATTCACACTGGAATTCGAAATGTTAACTCTTAAAAATGTGGTTTCTTTTTTAACTTTCTCTTTAAAATTTTATGGACGCGGCTTAGATATAGGCTAGGGTATGTCACTTTTATGGCATGCTTCTGTCTGAGTGCAGGTGTGCAGGTAAATGTACTTTCAGGTTGCAATGACTGAACCCATTTGCCCATTAATTATCCTCCCTCGTCCCCCAACCCTGCCCCCTCCCTCCGCCCAAATAAAATGTCACGCTGTCTGCCGTGTTCGTAGCTGTCAGTGGATTCCGAGTTATGCTACTATAGTTTGTTTCACGGGAAAAAAAAAAATCGGCATTTTTTCGGAATAACTTCAGTATTTATCAGCCGATTTTAAGGAAATTTTGTATGCCGCAGTTTCGGAAGTAGTCTTAATGGCGATTTTTTTTTTCAGGTCGGTCAGTACAGTTTCAACCGTTTTGTTTTTTTTTCTCTTTGTCTCTGTTATGAACATTAACGTGTGTGCATAGAGTTTACAATTTTACAACAAAGAGATGCGCGATGTCATAGCCAAGTGATATATATATACGTCATATCTCGCTATGTTGTAAAGGGAAGTTGGACGAGGAATGGGGGAGGAGGGTTCACCGGGTGTTCATGAAT
>JAWQUT010000147.1:971097-991158 GCA_033807755.1 Ellobium chinense | reverse complement strand
GGTTTTTGCCGCATCTGCACCATAGTTAATCCGCGTCAGCTAGTGCTGCCGATATGAACCGGCTTAAACTGTGGCATGCACCTGCGATCTGGAGCTTAGCGCACGGTGGTTGGAGAGGAAAACAGTGCAATCGATTGCTTATCTGATAAAATCATCAGTTGCACCGATCACTAAGTGTGAGCTGGACTCTCTCTCTCTCTCTCTGTGTCTCCTCTCTCTCTTTCTGTCTGTCTCCTCTCTCTGTCTCTGTCTGTCTGTCTCTCTCTCTCTCTCTCTCTCTCTCTCTCTCTCTCTCTCTCTCTCGCTCTCTCTCTTTCTTCATTATCTCCTATTCGACTTCTAGAAATCTCTAACCTTGCATCTGTTTTCTTTCCTTCTTTAGTGTGCCCTTTATTCATTTCCTGTTATGTTCAAGTCTCCCGACTTCATCCGACAAATTTCCTCCCTCACCTCTTTCTTTCTTTCTTTCTTTCTTTCTTTCTTTCTTTCTTTCTTTCTTTCTTTCTATCTTTCTTTCTTTCTTTCTCTCTTTCTTTCTTTCTGTCGTTCGTTCTTTCTTTCTTTCAATTTTTCAGTTATTATTTGAACTTAGTAAATTCCAATGATCGGAAGAAAAAGATCGTAATTGGTATCGATTCTTCAGTCCTAATGTTTAGTTCATTACGATGCATAAAAACATGGTTGGCATATTGTGGTGTTGGTATGTATGTCTTGCCGTAAAACTGATTTTTTTAACGCATTTTAAAGGCCCCCATATTTTCTCTCACCAGCTGTTTGTAGAGTATGTTAAGTTCGTGACCGAAGTTTGCTATAACACGGGGTTTTTTTTGTTTTTCATTTGCTATTGCATTTTCTTTAAGAGCTTCGTTGGCAAAGTATTTTTTTCAACGTCAGTCTGACACCATTCACACAAGGAATAGAAATGAAGAAGTATACACCGGCAAGGCTTGCATTCTTGTTGAGAATTATAGATTTCGCCAAGACATATTTATTATGTATAAAAAACCACCAACATAGTTTTTATTCATGGACATGTTGATGTCTTTTTGGTGCATGTCATTCACATTACAGAATATCGATATTCGATTCTTGTAATGTCAATGATGCACCGAAAACGGACGCGCCAAAAATGGATCGAGATAATGACCTTGTCAGAACATGCGCGCCGAAAACCTTTCTACCTGCCCTCGCTCATCCTTCTCTCCTAATATCAGACTGTCTTGTCCTCTATAATAATTTTTTTAATATGTATGTATCTCAGTTTTCGGTTTACCACCATGCCCATCCTCTCTTGCGGTAGACAAGTCCAGGTGTCTTCGAGCCACTCTTTCTCTTTGTTTTCTCTCTCTCTCTCTCTCTCTCTCTCTCTCTCTCTCTCTCTCTCTCTTCTCTTGCTCTCGCTTTCTCTTTGTCGTTCACAATCGCTTTTTGTTCTTATTTTCTCCTTTCTGCCGTGGTATCTCTCTCTCCGGCTCTCTCTCTCTCTCTCTCTCTCTCTCTCTCTCTCTCTCTCTCTCTCTTTCCTGTACACTACTCTTCCTTTGTTCCACCTCTCCCCTCGTTTTCAGATTCCCCATCCCTAGCCCGTTGTTTTGTAGACCGTCACAGCCTGCCTTGAATAAAATCTAAATCGATAGAGCCTGGACTGTAGTAGGTGAAGCTTGCAATAACAGCAGGACATCGGAACTTGGAGCGCAATCAGCGAAAAAAAGTGCCAGCTCAGCAAACGAGCGTGATTCCAGGCCGTCATAGACAAGCTTCTTCGGCTGCGCTAGAATGCAGTCGGCAAGACCAGCTACGCTGTTGCTAATTCATATCCTGGGTCTCTGCCTGACATTTTGTNTCTCTCTCTCTCTCTCTCTCTCTCTCTCTCTCTCTCTCTCTCTCTCTCTCTCTCTCTCTCTCTCTCTCTCTCTCTCTCTCTCTCTCTCTCTCTCTCTTTCTTGTATACACTACTCTTCCTTTGTTCCACCTCTCTCCTCGTTTTCAGATTCCCCATCCCTAGCCCGTTGTTTTGTAGACCGTCACAGCCTGTCTTGAATAAAATCTAAATCGATAGAGCCTGGCCTGTAGTAGGTGAAGCTTGCAATAACAGCAGGACATCGGAACTTGGAGCGCAATCAGCGAAAAAAAGTGCTAGCTCAGCAAACGAGCGTGATTCCAGGCCGTCATAGACAAGCTTCTTCGGCTGCGCTAGAATGCAGTCGGCAAGACCAGCTACGCTGTTGCTAATTCATATCCTGGGTCTCTGCCTGACATTTTGTTTTTCTTTTTGCTTTCTCTTTGGATATTATTTATAACCTCCAGTCATAGAAAGATCGTTTTAATGTCATCCCATTAATTGATAATTCCACCATAGTACAGAGTCGTGCCCAACATCCCTTCGATGCGGAGTTGAACAGAGATATTTGAGAAAGGGGCATCAGCCTCATCTCATATAAAAATGAGATGAGGCTGATGATTGCCGTTGCGATTTGTTCGAATTAATTTCAGTTCTCTCTCTATTCGTGTCTTTCTCCAGTCCCCCTTATTTTTCATTCCATTTTCTTGCGTTCTTTTGTCGTCTTTCACTATCTCGGTTCACTGCGTTATTCTTTGATAACATGAAGTATCAATAACGACAGTAACCTTTATCGCATTTCTGCTGCTTGGTCCAGGTTTTGATGACCAGAAGCTGAAAAAAAGTGTTTGGTATCTGAAAGAGAAGAATTTTTGCAAAGGAAGTTCTTGGAATTTTTTAGTGCTCATGCTATTACTGTATTAGTCAGCCCCTCCAATTCCTCTCTCCCCCTCCCTGTTTCCATAGCGCTTCTCTTTCTTTCATCCTCTGAACTCACCTATAGAATAACCAGTAAAGCGGGATATATTCAGAGGGATGTCATGGGAACCAGAATAGGATCATTATGTGGAGGGAAAGGCAAGGGTTTCACCATGATATTCTTTTTTTTTAGCCATTGTTTACCCTCGTATCTCATTACAGTATGAGTGTACCCTCCCCGCAAAATCAAACAAACAAAATTTAAATAAAACAACAAAACAGGCGCTGCTGTTTGGCTTTGCCTTAGAGCTCGCCATGAATTTGTACAACAGTTGTTGATATTGTGAATATCGAGGGCATATGTCAGGGATGCGTTTGACACATCGTATGAATCTTTCTGTCTGTCAAATTATGTTCATTCTTTCTTCCTGTCATATTATGTTCGTTCTCTCTTTCTAGAAGCGATGAGTCTGTCATATCATAGATTTAATGTAACATTTATTTCACAGCAAAACGTTTCACACTTATTATATTCTATCACTCTCGCTTCTTTCATCCTTTAATAATAATTTCGGCGTGCCTTCCCCGTTTCATCAGCTTTTCCTTCTTTTAATTTGTTCTTTTGAGTTCAGCTCAGAGCAGCGGAAAACCTGCATGTTACAGCATAAATATACCAATTTCTATTCTAGCTATTGACCCTTTTAATATCTTTTTCTAGTATCTAGTGATACCTGGTATGATCAATGCACGGGAAAATAGTTAACTCTGACACACTTTCTTGGCTATATTGAAATACAAGCGGTTCGTCCTCCAAAGGAACAGACTTTAGGAATATTTGTGATGAAATGAATATAATTGTGCGGTGGATTTCTGTGCCCGGTTTAAAACAATATTTCAAAGGAGCTTTGTGGCCCATTCATTGGATATTTCATAATTCAGACTTGGTCCAGGTGATGCGTCTAGGTAGGCACTGGTTTTTTGTTTGTTTTTTTTAATGGAAATGTTTTGTCTCGTATCAATTTCGTTTACAGTAGACCGTTTTGTATCTTCCAAATTTATGCATACACATCAGTAAGAAAGATTTAATTTTTCTTCCGTAATACTTTCTTTATTGATATACCTTTTGGCTTCGAGAGGAGGGGCAAAGCATTCAAAGATCGGTAGCTCATCACTAATATGTTGACAGTGAAGGGCAAACCAAAATAAAATTAAGAGATGAATTATACAGACATTTTTCCGGGAAAGAAAGGAACGAGAAAGATGCATCATTTACGTTTCTTTCTTTCTTTCTTTCTTTCTTTCTTTCTTTCTTTCTTTCTTTTCTTTCTTTCTTTCTTTCTTTCTTTCTTTCTTTCTTTCAAACCTGTTGAACTCCCATCCCTCTCACTCCTCTCATCGACTAATCTTTTTTTTAAAAACCATCCCGATGCTAAGATTGCATCAAAAATTGCTACAGCATACTCTGTAAATAAGAGAACAAGTTATTTTCCGTGAAATTTTATCATGAACTTTTCTCCTTCTAAACAATTTTATAGTACATGTACTTCGTTTTAACTGGTATTCAACAACACGATGTGGTCAGATATCTCTGTCAGCTAAACCGCTTTGAAGGACTTGTGTCATTAATTAGGCGGAATGAATTTGAATGTGCAGTAATCGATATTAGTGTTGCTTGAAGAAAACTGTGCGTGCTATTTTAGACTCTTTTTACCTCAAATGAAATAGGACAATGCACTCAATGTTCAGGTCGGGGTTTCGAGTAGCTCTGCTTTTATTCTGTGTCATCTTCGTCGACTTAAAAGCGTGTATCCTGCAAGAACATTGTATTGAATTTCCTGTGATTGATATTCAGATTCCCCAAGTTTAGTTATATCATTAAATCATTAATGTCTTTCTGGACTTTGTATTTGCATTAAGATTTGCCTTTGGGTGCACTAGCGAATATCAAAACCAAAAGTTATAATTGCTCCTACTTTCCTTTATACCTATATTCTGCATTTTGTATGATTATTAGAAAGTAGGATAGAGTGAAAGACAAAGAAAGATCCAGTCGTCTTGTCGAGAGAAAAACAAAATGAAAAGCTTGAAGGTTAGGTGGACAGATAGACAAAAAGAAATAAGAATACAGTTGTGGGAGAGATCAGTGGTGTATTTTGTGTTTGTGTACATTCCCTTCATGATTGAACAATTAGTGATTACATGGTGTGTAGCCGCGACTTCCTCCAGTATGGTGTTTGTGAACACTTATTACTGATAGGTATTCACTTGTGTTCAGTTGTTGTTGTTTACAGTATTCTCGTTACCTGAAGGTATGATGGGAATGGCGTGATGAAGCAATGGCGGATATTTTCGATATAATTTCTGTGATTTTGAACAATTACATGACTTATATGATACGGTTCAACAAATTCGTTCCATAAAGTTATTGTGTTTGGTCCACTTAAATATCCTGCACAATTCAGTGAGACTTCCGATCACTGTTTGAATAAATTTTCGTCATTTTTCTAAATTCCTACACCCACAAAATTTGCATAACCGCCATAGCATGGCATATAAGAAAATCCCGACGCTTCAATAGTACATAACCACCCAACCAGCGGAAGCTTATGTGTTGGGAACTGGCCCCTATTCCGGTGTGGCGTTAACGTCCGGCGTGACGAAGGTCCTGGTACGGTTAGTTTATGCCGAACTAACCTGTAAAGCTTTGGGTCTGACCAGGTTCCTCCCATAATACGCTACCACAGAGGAATTGAGGGTTGGGGGTGGAGTTTGGCAGTGACAGTCCGGGTCAATATACGGAATAGAAGCTGTTGCTACGGGTCAAGAGGCATTAGTGGAAGCACTAGCTTGGCTCAACCATGTCATGGGAAAAGTGCCCTCGCAACTAGACGTTACTAGGTGATCCGATATGTAAATATCCTGAAATGATCCTAGGACGATCTACGCTGGGGTCCCCGTGCCACTCTTTTTGTTTTTGTGGGGTTTTTTTGTTGTTTGTTTTTTTGGTTTAATAAAAACATGAAAATAGTACAGAATGGTAGAGTTTTCAGGGTGAATTGGCGTTGTTTTTTTTGTTTAATTCGTGAGTTTTATTTATGCCGCCGAAACTCCTTCTGGATTTATAACTACGAATAGCCTAGTTGGCTTAGTTAGCCTCGTTGACTATTGTGAGTTAACTCCAAATCGCCATTGCCTTTTCTTACACTCTTTCCGAAACGAAGCCTACCACTTAAGCTTTGTTGTCTTAGGACTGCGGCAGCATTGTCCTACATAATTAGTACTGGTACCGTTAAAGCAAGTTCTGTCCCTATCTCATTATTACAGGTCACCACTGTGATTATGTTGCAGCAGCGTAGAGAGTAAGTCCGAACACAGTACGTTGTAAAGTCTGAAACTGATATTTCAGAATGTTTCTTTTTGACCTTAGTTCTCTAGGGCCATGTGAAGTTACCTCAAATGATAGATTTGAGCAGCTGGGGTAGCGATTAAAAGTACGTATTGGCAACGGTAATTTAAGTGAAAATGTAGCCAGAAGGCTTAAATTTCTCTGCCACTTGATTCTTGGGTGTATCAGTGTTGATCATTGCTAAATACAACTCATAACTACCAAGCACTGTATGTGAGGAGTGATTTAGTACTTTTGCAGAGCCATTAATGTGTTTTAATATGTTGCCTGGTGGAAAAGAACGTCAAAACTCAACTTCTTATTGCGATAGCTTATGATTTTTTTTTTTTTTGGGGGNGGGGGGGGGGGGGAGTGTTGTACGTTTTATGTTAGTCTTACATCTTTTGAAAGCCTTTCTTTCATTATTATTTCGTATTTCTTCCTTGGCACCAGACCTTAGCTGTCCGCCCACTCAGTCTCTCTTCACAACACTTTCAGTACACAGAACCTGTCTGAGCTGACACTGAGCTTGGGACCAATATAACGAAAGAAGACAAAGCTTTAAAAGTGTAATTTGACACACTGCAGCTTGCCTGACGTGCTTGGAAATGTTGTCGAGCATGATGATAAAAGCCCATCTGTGAAGCCTTTTCCTTCATGCCTGGAATAAATTGTCTATTTTTGTGCCTGGGCCCTCTGACCACCATTGGCCATATGCATAATCCATACGTTAATGGACGTACTCCTTAATTACAGTAAACACTACGATTGTCTTGGGAGTTACCTATGGTTACCGCTGTGCGTTATAAGGATTATGCATACTACCACAGTCCTCTCTGTCTGTTTCTCTCGTGTTCTGTATCAATAGCCTCTTCCTTTTTCCCTTTTCCTCTTATCTCCTCTCACTCCTCTTCTATCACTCCTCTTCCCTTCCGACTTTCATTACTCGGAGCTTGTCTTTCCTTATTGTCAATTTGCCCATCTTTAACCTCCCTCTTGTACTCCCTGAACGTCGAGTTCGTGTGGTCCGGGTGTATTATCATAGGAGAGTGAATAGTCAGAAGCCGATGTGCTACGTTCCCCCGCGAGTGTATAGTCTATTAACCCATGGCTTGTTGTGTCTGGCTCGTGTGAGATTTCATACCTGTGGAATGTGGCCGTGTGAGTACAGCTAAGCCAATTCGTGTGTGTGTGTGTGTGTGTGTGTGTGTGTATGTCCGAGTCAGCGCTACTTATGACCAATGTCTGGCAGGTTAGCGTGCACGGAGTTTATGTGCGTAGACAACTCTTGTGAGCCATGAGCGCAGTTAGTGGTATGAAGATGCCAGTGTTTTGTTGTTGTTTTTTTTTACTGTTAGCTATATAAGATTTTACACCAGGGGTCCCATGCCAAAATACTTATTATATATACCTTGTTATGAAGTATGAATTTCACATGCAAGAATTCATTATGTAATCATTTCATAGTTCAGGTGAACCTCGATATTAAATATACCTCAATAGTAAGTATACTTTATACATGCACCAAAGCCATGCTTTATATCGAGATTCTCCTGTAATTTCTTAGTGAGTTAACAATTTTCATTGCTTTGTTGGTAAAATCCTAAGCCTTTCCTAAGACGTGATTTGTTTGGTGTTAAGAGCTATGGTAGAGAAGAGATGGCACCTTTGGTAGACTCTGAGGTCAATAAGAAGAATCCTTTCACGGGAGATTTGCCTCAATCCTAACCAAGAACAAGAACAAGAACTTTATTAAGCTCAGGTTTCACAAAGAAACACATGAACAGTTACACGAGTAATGAGCATTGTAAGGAAGAATGGATAGGTGAGCGCAAATCGCTTATTAGGCGTATAGTATGCTATTAGCAAGTGATCAGTGATGGCATGTGTTTTATAACCATAACAGAAGATAACCCCATTTCCAGACTACAGGGGATACAACAACCAAAGCACAGCAGAGGAGAACTCCATGAATCTGCCACGTACTTTTCCATTTTTGCAAAAAGAGAAATAAAAAAGAATGAGCCCATTTTGAAAAGTAGGCAGGTCTCTCGAGTACATGGAGTTCGAGAATTTGAGATTTTACTGCAGTTGTTTAATCAAAAACAGCTTGTACCTAGTCTAGTTCCGGTAGCATCGCTCCATATCACGTCAGATCTTAATCCTGTTAGACCATGGTCGACGCCTTGTGTAACGCTGTGTTTCATTAGCTATTCAACCCACGCATAGTCAGGTACCGTTGGTGCTTAGACTTTATTCCTGGATTTTCTAACTTAACGCATAGTTCATGTAAATGTTGTGCTGCACTGGATCTGTAGAGCATTGAACTGTCTCTGTTTGATGTGCGACGCTGAAGATTCAGTTAATTTGTCTGCGTTTTTTGTTCATAAGTGCGAAAACTGTGCATATTGTGCCAATCAGTTATATATATTTGCTTTCTTCTGCATTTCGTCCATACCGACTTATAACTTTATATTCCACACACACACACACCCACAAAAGATGGATTTGGAGAATAGCCAGATTGACGTTTTCGCCCCTTAAATTTCAAAATCCTCCCTACAATTATTTTGAACATGTGCCGATTTCCCCTTCTTTCCTGCATTTTGACGTTTACTTAGTAGAGAAAGTTTAAAATGTACACCCCTCTCTCAAATGTATAACATTCTGGGGGTAGTTGGGGGGAGGAGTGAGAGGGAGGGAGGGAGGGAGAGAGGAAGGGAGAGGAGGGGCGTCATTTCCATTTTATATGACCGGGAGAAAACATTGAGATTGCCTCACAGCATTAGAATATCTACAGAAGCAGTGAAGCGCTAGTCCCTTTAAGTGACGTCACTAACAGAGGCTTCTTTTGTCACCATGTGAACCACATTGTGTTTCTCTGGCCTTACTATAACGGCAATGCCTATTGACTGTTGCCAGACGCTAATCGCTGCGTGCTGAGAGGAAGTCTCTTGTTGGTTTTTTTTTTTTTTGNNNNGGGGGGGGGGGGGGGGGGGGGGGGTAGTTTCGGTACATCCAACAAATACATCCATGTGGCTGGCTATATTGTCAGTTTTGGTAGATTTTGTTTTAAATTTTTGCAGATCGCATGCAGCCGTTTTGTTGGCATACAGAACAAAATTTCTCTTATCATTTAAAATGCTCACGTCCTTTATGTCGTTAGCCTTTCCCTGAACTCCGATACTGTTTAAAATTCTGAATAAAATGGAACCAAAGCTTTCATTTCACCTGCTTTGCGAAATACGATATAATAGATGCGATCACTATGTACAAAATGTTCTGTCTGTACATCATTATGCATACACTATTCGCTAGGTAGGCGAAACTTTGAATGACTGAAATTACACCGCAGTTGTATGCTAATCAGACTGTTGTTTGGTTGTTTTTTTTTGGCTTGGGCGTCTTTTCCAGCATACTGTGGTTTGACTTGTTACTTGTTGTAACGTCATCACAGCCCTCCGGACATCTCCATTGTTTCACCTACACCGCTTGAAGTACTTGTCATCGTTTCGTTGTTCACAGGTTGAGACTATGACCCTGACTCATCGCATGCTTTTTTTTCGGTCGCGTGATTAACGAAGTTTACATCGGACCATCTAAGCCAGTTCTAGTAGCGAAACAATAAACATAAGGTCACGTGTGTCATATGGTAATTAGGTCATATTCCTGAATAATATAGTCCAAGCGACACGGCTTGCTGGGTATATCATCGGGATAATAGAAAAGGATGCGATTATCCAGTGGAATTTTTATACAAACATTCTGTTCTGATATCTAAAAAGTAGTGTAATTATGCGAAAGTTGCGTTTAGGCTGGTTACAATAAAGTGATTGCCTGCTGTTCATAGCAATAACTGATGAGCTGATTTCAATGCGCGAAGCGTACTAAACAGACGGTCGATATCTTACATCTACATTGTGTAACTCAGTAACTTATTTGGCCATGTGTGTTTACCAGACAGAGATATTTGCATCGACAGCTAGTGAAAGCTAGATCTACCTTAACCAAGTTATTGTTATTTTTAGGGACACAAATCCTGCCTATGATCGTAGAGTGAGTTTAATTTCTTTTTATTTGATGTAGCTCTAATCTATTTGTAGGCCTCATAGGTGAGGTGAGAATATTTTATCTTCGATAAGTCAGTGCCATTTTTTTGTTGATGCTGTATGGTCTTTGCGTATGTCCTGAAATTTGCATTGAGAACTATTAAGGATACGTGTACACGAGATGAGAAACTCCTGAGCTGCTGCTGCATCGGGCTCCATCTCTTCGGCATTTTAGCATCACCAGAGGCTGGTCGGATGACGGTTGCCCCAGTTTGAGAACCCTCATCACGTAACATGTAGTGCTTTGGGAGTGCACCACGTTTTCTGTTACATTTATGTAATCATGAAAACGTACAAGTCTCCTCATCTCTTAATCGTGGTTACGAAGTTTGACCAAGGAACCGACGTCATGCGGGGCTGGTCGGGTTACATTTACCACCTACTAAGAACTCAAATAGATCTCTAAACAGATTGTTCTGTGCATCCCGTGATCCGTCTTTTTGCATTCCGTTCATGTAGTGGGTGAAACCTTGTAAGTCTCTTTTCTTCTCCTGAGTAGTTACGAGGTTTGATAGCGTACCAATGTGCGTCACAAGGTTCTTTTCGGATTACGGTTGACACAGATCTCCTTAGGCGAAACAATATAATATTTAGTGCTTCGCCATTCCCTGCCTTTTCTATTTTGTGTTTGTTTTGTGTTACGGCACGTCAAGACTATAACCGCTTCATTGTCGTTTTCACCATAGCTTCACAAGGTTCTGTTTTCTCTTTTGTTGCATCAAAGTGTCAAAAAGAACTGCTCGGGTCCACGGCTGCTACATTTTGGGAACTCCTGATTTAGTGCCATATTGTGCTTCGTCTTTTCCGGCAAAAGCGTGACAAAGGGAGTGATTGCTGACAGTTGCCACAGTCTGGAAACTCCTATCGCGGACCATTCGCCGCTACGCCGTTTATGCGTCTTAGTGTGAGGAAGAACTGGCTGCATCACGATTACTACATTTTTAGAACCCCTGATTTAGTTCCACGCTGTGATTCGTATGCCGATATTTGTGTCACAAGAGATTGATCTGGTGACAGTTTCATTCCACATTTTTAGAAATCTCGGTCACGGAACATTCACCACTACGCCTGTTGTTTCTTGGGGTTGGTTTTTTTTTTTTTTGGTATACTTTTATACCTTTGCGTCAAAATGTCAGGAAGGATTAGTTGGGTCAGGCTACCACATTTTGGGAATCCCTCTTTTAGTGCTCTGCAGTGCTTCGTCTTTTTCATCATTAACTCACTAGGGACCGGTTCTGTAGTCTCGTATTTGATTTTTAAGACCAGATAAAGAAATATCGATATTGATTCATGTCATAATCCTAGCATGGCTATGGGGGATTGTAACAAGAGAAAGGTCGAGCGGAAGGATTCTGACGCTAAATAACAGCCATGGGGACAGTTTCCTGTCAATAATGACGCGAATGACGTCAGGAAGCGCAAATCTTTTTTTATCCGGATGCCGCGAATTAGAGATAAGATAATACGCCAATAATGGTACAACGGTCGTACTTGTCTAGGGTAATCACACACAGGAGGCAGGGCCTGTGTGATCACTAGAGAAAAGCTGCCATTGTAGAAGTATTATTTATACCTTTAATACTCAACGGGAAGATGTAATTTTTTTATACCATTAATATTCAGCGGGAGTAGGCAGATTCTGCACGGTGATTAGGTAGCTGTCTTAAGTGCTCATGAAGCCAGATTCGACAAACATCATATTGTCCTATCATTACTGTCTTATTGCTGCGATATGCAAATATTATTTGTAGAAAGGGAACTATTCCAATTACTCTTTGTCACCTTCACTTCGGTTACGTGGCAGTATATACTTTTGCACTTTAGTGACCAACTTCGATGATGCCAGATTCGACAAAGTCATCTTATTGCGGGCATCTTAACGCTGCGATATACAATACTATTTGCTTAAAGGGAATTATTCCAATATACACTTTCGTTGCCTCTCACTTTGGTTCCATCATGTTACATACTTTACATTTTACTTGCCACCCTCGTCGAATGCCGAAGTGTCAGCACGGCCCTCCAGAAATCCTGTTCGACGATTGTTGAATTTGAGAGCGCTCTAGAGTGGGTCACTCGGTAAATGTTAATATTGTAAACAGCTTTCTTTTCTGGGCTGCATTTGTTTGGTTCCTGCAGTTTGACTAAAGCGCAAGCCATACCCCATCCTCAGCAAAGGAGGTTCCCGTTTTTATTTGATGCGTGCCAGTCATCGTGAGGAAGGGTTCCCATCACCTAGAGGTTTGTTTGAAATGTAGCGTCTTTTGCTATCACCTGAAGAGAAAGCTCGGCAACATGGTGGCATCTATCTACGGTTTAAAATTTGTATGTGGAACGTCTTATTATCGTTTTATATCGGAGGAGGATGTGACAGGAATCAACGGTGCTATGTATGCTAATGAATGAGACAAAGATAATAACCATAGCAAGCACACCTTGCAAGTCATTGCATTAATTTCTATCTCTTCCGCATTAGCCGCGGCCATCTTTGCTTCATTTGTTAAGGAAGGGGTGTGACTTGCCCTCTCATGACGCCGCAGAGACCAGGCTAACGCAGCCACGGATCGTATCTGGTCGAATTTTCGGTCGGGCATAATTATTTGCGATTTTAGGTTTTGAGGAGTGATAACTCCCTGTTAGTCTGCAAGTGATTGCTTCTCAATTTTTATTTTTTTTAAGATTACTAGGGCACTTGGAAGCAAAACTCCGATAAACTCCAAAATCTAAATTTACAGGAAAAGCAAGAACAAAAAAAAAACTGTCTCATATGTATAAATTTCACTGTACCTAAAAAAAGCGATTCTTTGGAAGTACGTTCTACTGGAGAATGCTGAGTAATGTATAGTAGAGGTACCCATTTTACAGACGGATCGACGGAGGAAAATGTGAATGGCATGCTTTCCTAANAATAACCATAGCAAGCACACCTTGCAAGTCATTGCATTAATTTCTATCTCTTCCGCATTAGCCGCGGTCATCTTGGCTTCATTTGTTAAGGAAGGGGTGTGACTTGCCCTCTCATGACGCCGCAGAGACCAGGCTAACGCAGCCACGGATCGTATCTGGTCGAATTTTCGGTCGGGCATAATTATTTGCGATTTTAGGTTTTGAGGAGTGATAACTCCCTGTTAGTCTGCAAGTGGTTGCTTCTCAATTTTTTTTTAAAGATTACTAGGGCACTTGGAAGCAAAACTCCGATAAACTCCAAAATCTAAATTTACAGGAGAAGCAAGAACAAAAAATAAATGTCTCATATGTATAAATTGCACTGTACCTAAAAAAGCGATTCTTTGGAAGTACGTTCTACTGGAGAATGCTGAGTAATGTATAGTAGAGGTACCCATTTTACAGACGGATCGACGTAGGAAAATGTGAATGACATGCTTTCCTAAAGCACTGACGACATGATCATGGTTGAGGATCAAACTCATGATCCAACGCCATAACCATGTGGTCGCGATCACGCTGCGCCACTGTCTCCCCGTGGGCCAAAAAAAAAAAATGCGCTCTTTCGTCAAAAAATGCACTTGAACTGATGTTCCATAGCCCAGTTGTTTTCTCCTGCATTAGATGATGTTCATCATGTTGATCATGCTCTGACTGCATGGAAATATGGATTGCAATTTAATATGCCTTGTTTGCTTTCACAGACTCCTCCGAGTACTGTTTTTTTTTTCTTTGTAATTTTTGTTCTGCTTGCGCCATGCTTACCTTGCATGTCTGTGCATCGCAATGAGTAAATGCTACACAAAAAACTGTGAAAGTGTGTAAATTTGTGCTTGCCGTCAGTAATGGCTTATATGTCAGTGATGGCTTATGTGTCAGTGATGGCTTGTGTGTCAGTGATGGCTTATGTGTCAGTGATGGCTTATGTGTTAGTGATGGCTTGTGTCAGTAATGCAGTCGCAGTCCTTAGTTAGTTAATATGCCGCATGGATTAAACCAGCCTACGCCAAATTTTGTTCAGTAATTTCTCGCAAAAAGTTGGCAGACATAAAACCAAGAAATACATGTATTTCTATGCGACTCCCTTTTATTTGTGACAACATGCGGTCTTTTGTCGGTGAAACTGTTCGTTGCTTCTCGTTTGTATACATAACTGTCTTTGGATTGTACATTGTATAATCTAGGCCAAATATTCTTTCTGTACCTCAATACGGTATAGTAAGTTATATTGTCCCGAATTGCCTATCATCGGTTTCTGGTGTTACTGAGTCGCTGTGTTGCTTTTTGTCTTTTGATATCTGCGCAGTGTTGACGTGAAACGTCGAATTCCACAAAATTGAGTTTTGGAGAAATACGAGACCCAGTCAACTCCTCTTAATCAGTAATCACATCTCCTCGGGAACATGGAAAATGTTGCCATCATCTAATGATTTAACTACATCAGTATAAGCTTTTTTTACGTAAAAGATGTTACAGGTTAAAAAGAAGTTGCCAGTATAAGCGGAATCGATTGTGTGTAGTAGTCTAGCATATTTTTATGTAGAAGATGTTGAAATTAAGCGAAATTTACGATTATACGGATTGACTGTATAGCTTCTTTTTTGTTGTTGTCGTTGGCATGCAAACACCGACTGGAAACTGCCTCATAGTGTTTTTAAAACCCTTCTTTGCAGCGTGAAGTCATCAGAACCGGCCAGTGCTTGGCTGTGCCTGTGACCTAATTTGTGAAATTCATCAGCACGGACGTTTTACTTGGCTGGACACTAGACTCTAGTGGGCACTGCTGGGCACAAGGGGTTTCTTGTATGTATAAGAGGAGCCGTATCAGTGTTTGATGCTTCTCTTGTGATCATATCGTGTAGGAACATGTTATGATTAGGGCTTTAAGAGTAATATATTCATTTCATACATCATGTATTAAGTATAGATTGTTCTTCGGAGAGGGCCATCTTGCTATAGGAACATTAAACAAAACCATATAAATAAACTATGTTATTGTGTGATTCCATTTTATTGCTATTCGCTTAATCTCACGTTTCGTTTAACGCCAACATTCTTGTAAATTAGACATGAGAACAGACAACACCTGGAGTTCTGATTATGGAGATTCGATTATGTCTTTATTTGCCCTGTGTTTTTATGCTACTCCGTTCATTTACTTGTTCATAGACTCCGATGTTGCAGACATATCGTCATCTCAATTCTACAAGAATTTTATATTCACTCGGCAATATCGTGAAGAGTTGCGAAAGCAAAGGTTAGGGTCAAGGGCAGGGTCTGGGTTAGGAGCAAGGTTAGAGAAGAGAGAGAGTCCCTAGATTATTATGGTCCAAAGACTCTTCATGGATTGCTTTCATAGTCCCAACCTCATCCGAATGGAATGAAGGCGCCAGTTGTTGTTGTTTTTTTTTTCTTTTGCCTTACTGTTAGCTATATAAAGTTCAACTTTTCTTATTAATTTATTCAGGGGTCCCATGCCAGAATACTTTCCACACATTTTGTTTAACTCTCCCTTCAAATTTTGACACATAGAAAAATCACTCAAGACCAGTTAGCTTTTGGGAACTTTTCGCAGTGAATCAGGCTACCTAATATTTTAGATGTTTTCTTACAGTAAAGAGGGTAATCTTACCCAACTAACAACAACCACACTTTATACTTGAGTGGCAAAACCCAACCTATTCTGAGTCTACAGAAGTATTTGCACCTACCTAAGCTTTTGACATTCAAATCCAACCCCTTTTCCCTCTTCCCATGACCAGTTGTATAGCATTGTTCAGGTCGCTCTTTGTCTTCCTGTTTGTTAATATTATGACCTATAAATGTAATGGAATGTAAACATTGTTATGTATACAGGGGCGTAGCGCCCATATAATCTATGAATCTGCGATAACCAACATGTTATCTATTTGTTTAATACAATTTTATCAATCCTCAGTGTTTTCTAAAATACTCGGGCACCACCTTCGTCCTATTTCACCCATGGGCCATTTACAAGCATTGGCAATGCTATTCTGCCAACGGTAGCCACTCGTTTTTTTTCGCCGATAACCTTGAGAGCCTATACACTGTCTCACAGATTCAATGCACCCATATCCCCAGTGCAATACATCCAAAGGCAATGTAAAGAGAAAAACGTTTTTAAAAAGTGGCTAATAATCTGGAAGAAAAATTTGCTTACCTGCTAGCATGCTGTTCTGATGGTATTTTGTTATTTTTTATAACGCAAGTGCCTTCCCATGCACGCCTTCCAAAGATGTTTTTTCCACGAGAGGTTGGTTATCTAGACTGTATCAGGGTTGCCAGGTTTGGCGCATTTGGAGCCAAATACCATATCTTTGACTAGTTAACAGCCGCTCTCACCAAAAGACCAAACAAAAAAAAAAGGATATAAATGCTAGCTTACCAAAGAAGTCATTGTCGCTACGCCCATGTATGCATATATGGGGTCTTGTTTAGGTGGCCTTGTCTCATTGATCCTATTTTATTGTAGATCATTCATCCTGTTGACGTAAAAGATCGCATTCCGTAATCATGCGCTTTATTTCTATAGTAGACAACAGTTAAAACGAAAACGATGAAACCGGAAGTACCGCTTAAACGAACGAAATAAAAAAAGCCCGTTTATTTTCCTCTCTTAGGCTAAGGCTTCTGTGTCTATATCGAAACAGTACAGTTCAGTACAGTACAGTACAATTTCATTAGCTTAGGTACCTAGTAATAGACATATCAGCCAATATTACAGATACTATATCATGAATAATCATGAATAATCATAATTTAAAGGCACTTAGAATTACATAACGCTTCCTCTTGCAAACAAATCTCTTTGTGATCCCTCTTTGTCTGCGTGTAAGCCTGCGTAATGGGGATAAGAATGCAGCGTTATACGCCTATACGGGCGATAATGTACTTTGTATACTATGGTTTGTATGCCCTACAAACCTTGTCACCACATGACTGTGTTTCAGCGGCGCTGTTTGTTGCTCTCTGTTTACTCAACATGTCGGTCAGGGGCAGCGGTGTCATTGACCTATTTGCATATTGGGTTTATCATAGTAGACTTTACATTGTAGTACCTTGTGTGTGTCTTCGTAGGCTATAGCTTCGCACTACAACAGTGGGGTCACAGTTGAATGAGCGGATGCGTTGTGTTCTGATTTGCCATTTACGAACCGGTCTAGAATCAGTGGCCATATGCATAATCTTTACGTTAGTTAACGCACTGTGGTAACCACTGGAAATTCGTAAATTAGTAGTAGTGTTAACTGAAGTTAACGCAATACGTTAATTGAAGCAAGAACTTTTTTTAACAAGTTCTTAATGCGTAGTATGATTGTAACACTAGGAAATGCCACATTCGCACGTTTGGCTCTGTCATAACAATCAGTAGGAGATCCAACTCAATGAAATATTACAGTGTCGCAACGTGCTGGTTAAAATACATCTACGTCGCAAGATGTTTGTTAAAATACAGTGCATCCACGCCGCGATGTTTTTGTTAAAATACATACGCGTTGCAACGTTTCTGATAAAATACATTCACTTTGCAACATATCTGTTAAAATACATACACGTCGCAACGTGTTTGTTACTGCACGTATTGATGCATTAGCCAAGGGTACCATTATTAGTCTTTTGAACAAGGCCCACCAGTAATGGAATCCCAGAGAGGAATATCATTCTCTCAGCACTGTACTTGTATCTGGTTACAGATTCGTGATCAAACCGAAGCTTGTCATAGTCTGGTGTGATTATGCGTATTTGTTTCTGTTCTAATCAGCTGTTTGTCCTTCATCCTCGCAGTTCTGTGTAGCTTCAGAGCTTCCTCCTTCACCCCATCTCGTGGACATAACATATTGAAATTATAGAATATTTTCAGATAAGATCAAATGTATTTGTCCATATTAGCACATACTATTGTCATCTTTTCCAGAACATAATATCCAAACACAGAGGACACAAACTCATAACTAAACTGAACACCTTACATGCAAACGTAGACACCCAGACATTTACATACCCACAGACAGACACATACATACACACACATAATTCTCTCTCTCTCTCTCTCTCTCTCTCTCTCTCTCTCTCTTTCTCTCTCTCTCTCCTTTGTCCCTAGACAATCACATCACCGTAAATGGACAGCTGAAGACAGAAACGAAAGGCGGTGTCTACAGCAGCGCAACAAAGACGCCACAAGGAGCTGTAGAGTCTTCCAGGATACAATGGATCTCATTAGCCGAATTTTTATGCGACTTTCTCAGTAAAAAGTCATCAATCTGCGAGCTCAACCGAGCGGTTAGGCGAAGAGTTCGTTATAACAGGCTCTTGATTATGGGCATCGGCATTAACAAAACAAAACAAAACAAAAATGCCTGCATGCATTTGACAGCTTTACTCAGACGTAAACATTACGCGCCTTTGACGTGGCAGCTACCTTAAGGCAGAGGGAAGGCAACTTGAAGCACGGTATACTTTGTTTAGTGGGAAAGCCAGGGCGACCGGTTGGAACAAGGTGAGCGAGTGCTGCAAGTGAATGATACACTATTTGTTGTAACATGACCGTGAACTTTTATGCATGTCATGCACGTTTCTGACTTCCGGATTGGGTGAGTGCAAAGAGTGTTATTTGTTTTGTCGAGATCTCATATTGATATCTGGCAACAAATTATTATTGCCATGTACATTATTGTATACTGCAGCCAAGCCAAGTATCTCATATGGATAAAAGAGTTAATATCTTATCTTATCTTATCTTATCTTATCTTATCTTATCTTATAAACGTCAGTCAACACTAAGAAGCGATGTCTTGAGCAAGGCATCGCCAGACTATAATCACACCATTGTTAGGGGCAGGACCAACGAAGGTGGGGGCTGAAACTGTAGCCTCGGTATAGGTATGCAGCGTTTATTTTGGTGTCTAGAGAAACCTGTTATTTATTTTCACGCGTCAGTCTTCTGACACTGGTGTGTTTTAATATCAAGTTGTTGTTGTTGTTGTTGTTGTTGGTTTTGTTGTTGTCGTTGCAGTTGTTGTTGTTGGTTTTGTTGTTGTCGTTACAGTTGTTGTTGTTGTAATTGTTGTTGTCGTCGTCGTCGTCGTTGTTGTTGTTGTTGTCGTCATCATTGTTGTTGTCGTCATCATTGTTGTTGTTGTTGTTGTTGTCGTCATCGGTGTTGGTAATGGTGATGAAGATGATTCAACAGTGTTGTGCAGGCCCGAGTGTGTTTGCTTGCGCAGTGCGGTGGGTTTCTCTTTGCGCAAGTGAGAATGCGATGCACAGTGATGGCGGGTTCTGGCGCTTACAAGACAAAGACCTGAACGAAATAGAATATTATGCGACTAGTAACCGTGTGTACTTCAGGACACAAGACACCCAGTGATGACATCATCACGGCACATCCAGTATGTGTTACCCATGCTCTAAAATTTGGAATAATGTTAGTTTCATTCATGTTTTTTTTTTTTTTTTGGCTCCTCNGGGGGGGGGAGTACGAATCATGAATTTTTGATTCGCACGAAAATCTGGGCTCTCTGTTTGAATGTTGTGTCGCCTGTTCAAGTTGGTGTATAACATCTAGAGAAATTACAAGCTAAGAACAGCACGAGCTCGTGAATCGGAACAACGAAGGTGAGATAGGCTTAACTGAAATAAAGTGGTGTAAGTAAACGTGGGTAATACCCTGTGATCTCCCAGGCTCTCTCTGATTTAGGAATAGGGATTTCTGTTGACCGCCTTTGTCCGATGTCCTGTAAGCATCTCTTGGCTTATCTCCTGTTCTTACTGTTGGTGCCGAAAAGTAAATTAAAATGATTTACAGTATACAGGCCTGGATATACCTATCCTGTCTGTCTAAA
>JAWQUT010000147.1:966097-968597 GCA_033807755.1 Ellobium chinense | reverse complement strand
AAAGATTCTTGTATTCTTGCAGAAGACTGTCCGGGCTTTGCTAATTCATTGCGACATATCTACATTAACCCTCTAGTGCCCAGCTCTATTTACAATGGCACAAAAAGTCCGAGCTCCAGTTTTTGGATCACTTCTGGATCCACTATGCTGGAACAAGCATCAAAATGATAATAATAATAATAATAATAATAATGCGGTTTATAAGTCTCATATCCAGGCTAATGCCCGCTCATGCGACTTCACACTATTCTGGTGGGGTGATGATCTTGGTTTGCTTTTTCTTTGTTCCACGAAATGTATCAGATCTGATACGCTGGGCACTGGAGGGTTAAGGACGTCACGACAAAACGCATTATTTTAGCATTATTTGACAATCCTGTCTGCAGTCACAAGACCACGAACATTTTCTTTCATTGTAGGGATAAGTGGCAAGTTTCAAAAGCAGTGGCAACTTTCTTGTACAGTCCGATGTACTCTGCAGTAGAGAAATTGGAAATGCAAGATCTTTATTTATTGATTTTGCTTTACATGGAAGTTGGATATACGGCGTATTTACATGGAACTTCTCATAGTATAGTATAGTATTATAATATAGGGTCGGAAAAGGTGTATATATAGACATGGTTGAAAACTGAACCATCGTCATGACGCTTAGGAAGTACATTATATATACACTTACTTGTTGTCTGCTTTATAGCGGTAATTCATTCCTGTGGCCATGTGCATAATCTTTGCATTAATTAACGTATTTTGTTAACTGCATTGAACACTACTACTAATATTTTGGGAGTTTCCCATGGTTATCGCAGTGCATTAACTAACGTCAGGATTGTGCATACCGCCACTGGTCTCTTAGGCTAGACGAATGACTTAAAACTTGGAAGATAATTTACTTCTACTCGAAATGTTGTCGTAGTGAGTATGACTATGAGCAATCGCAGTTATCAGTGTGAATCGAAAGTCTATTTGGACCTTGATTAGAAAAGTAGACCGCTAATCAAAACTCAATCTGGACTCGGCAGGTCGTCGTGTGGAAAGTAGATTCCAGGCTTGCCTGTCCTTGAATCGAAAGTGTAGATACGTTACGTGTCATCCTGCAATATCTTGAATCGAATAAAGCTATAATACTTGTCTGTGAGCTTCCAATCAAAAGTAGATTCACAAGCGTGTGTGACCTTGTTGTATTCTCACTCAGGGCATGTGTAACCTTAATGTATTCACACTCAAATGCCCTTTTCTCACCTGTCACGTTGGTATCACCAGCCGTCGCCACACCATGGCGCAGGTCACGAGACCTAGGTCAAACACTGCGTTATCATTCTGTTAAAATTCCGTAACTTATATTGAACAAGAGAAGACATTTACGAGTTTTGTCAATAGATCGGTAACGATTCTAGACGTGGCCGTGGGTGACCCGGGTAGCGGCTGTCATTGGATTAAACTTGGGTTAATTTCCATCACGTAGAAGTTCTCTACCACAGAGTGTCACTGTGGCCTATTATTTTAATCAGTGCACTGTGAGGTTTAGCACCTTTCTGGCGGTGTTCATTTATAGAGGTAGGCCTATAGATCACGTCGGTCATAGTGGAACAGATTTCGGGGATGTTTCATGACTTGTCTGCTCTGATTGGGTGCAGAAATCATCTTGTCTATTGAGGGAGGGCATTGTTCATGTATTGTTGTACATTGTAATTTTGAACGCATTTTTTTTTTAAAATTTGGTCGCCCATAATTAGAACAGCAGTTTTAGGATCTTTTTTCTTCTGATTTTCACAGCCACAGTGTGCTGTGGTATAACAAGGAAATGTATAGCGGAACCTCGATATTAAGTACTCATTTTCTTTAAGTCCTCATGCACTAAGGGCACATTTTAACATCGAGGCTGAGCATGAGTAATAAATCGTGAACATTACGTCATTATCCTTAAAGTCTCCGTACCGGTCTCTATGGCTTTTTCATCACCAGGCTATACTATGTTACGTCGTCGCCCATCTCACATTTGCTAGTATTTCGGGAGAGCGTTTTAAAGTTTCAGTGAGATTTAGAATTGATTGCATGCGCCCAATTTGTAAATATTTAATATCTCCGAAATTATACGCCTGTTTGTGAGGACATAGAACTCGCATTGGGCTTTCGGAAGGTGGTCTCAGCTCAAAACACCCAAAATATCGCATATACGCCCTTTCGTGAGATGAGGTCACGATATATAACAATAACCACTATCCTTCCAGCATAAGCCTTCTCTCCGTGTTGTTAGTGATTTTTTTTAATGTGTGTAGTACCATGCAGGCTGTTTGATGGATGGGTGTTTCTGTGTGATTGGTCCTTGTTCTACAGAAAGAATGCCCGGACAGTTTTGCGGCCGCCAAGGAATTTACCCACCAGAGATTGAAATTTGGCTGACTGTTTTGTCTGCAGGACTCCTTGAAAAGATATAAACCGTTTTTTTTGAAACTGGCGTTAAACTTTGCATACGACCGAATTCGTGGAATTCGATCCT
>JAWQUT010000147.1:952831-965978 GCA_033807755.1 Ellobium chinense | reverse complement strand
GGGGGGGGGGGGGGGGGGGGCGGGGAAGAGTTCAGTCTCTTTATGAATTTGAGGCTTTTCAGACATTGTGCCCCTTTTAATATTGTGCCATAAATGTTGTGAAAATATAATAGAAATATTAAAGTGAGATGGACGGAAGGGCAAATTAATGAATGAATAGAGCAGCAGAACAAGCAGATAAACGCATTAAGTGAATGAATGTATGAATAACCTAATTAATGAATGAGACATGAATCGAAGAGAAAAAAACAAATGGAGTTGGGAGGAGAATGGGGGTGAGTGAGGGGGAGAGACCTTAATGAAAGAAAGAAAAGATTTAAAAACAAATGCTAAAAGTGGGAAATCTCGTGTACCTTGGAGTCTGTTGGGCATCTGACCTCGTGTGAGATCGTGTTTGCCAGAGGAAGTCTCACTGACCTCTATGATGTCATCTGTGATCAGACCTTTGTGGGGCTGCCGAGGCCAGTACGTGCAAGGCAGCCGTATGGCCAGATTGCATTTTCGCTATTGTGTAATCAGAGAAGATTATTGGAAAAACCCAGAGTTAATTTATATTCTGTGCTCGTGCCGCAAGGCTGCACTTGCGATTGTTGCTGAGAAATTAAAGTGTATGGCAACAACGACAGATTCTGAGCCTGAGGCGAACCTCGCCCGCTGTCCCCTTCCCTTTCATCCCGAGAGCTTTTTCAGGTAAGAGATTCAGGAAAATAAGATCTACAGGGTTTAACGTCAGTTAGAGGTATGCAGATTTGTTAACAAGTGCCGGACCGCCGGGCCTGACCGATGAAAATTGATCCGATCCGGCAGAAAACTACGGAGAGCTTGAAAATCTGTCACCCTGGATAAACACGAGGGGAAGAAAGGTCAAGACCGTGACTAGGTGTTAAGGAAAGAAAAAAAACGGGGTAGCGGGGTACATTTACCCTGGACGCTTTGTAGCGTCATAATAGATTTCAAAACATGAGAACAGGATGCTGAAGATTGTGGCAGGTGAAAAGCCAAACTCAAGGAGGGCCAGAAGATTAAGGAAAAACAAATGCAGAAAAGACACGGGTTCAGCTTTTATGTAGAAGTAGAGCAAAACAAAGATAGTACCGCTGTCTGCGCACAGTGCAACCGGACTTTTCTGTACCGGATGTTGCAATGCAGAAAACATTGCGCACAACTCACCAAAAGAAGTGCATTGTAGTTTCCATGCAAATTTGCGGTCAAAATTGCTGAAATGTACATTTTTCTCAAGGGTGATGATCTTAAAAGAACTGGTGTTAGGCAATAAGTTATCCCATACAACAGATTTCATCCATTGTCTTCTAGATACCTCAGTGTTTGTTCGTGCATGGGTCTTTCGTGGGTCTGTTGCCTGAACACAGAATTACAATATACTGAAAAAAAAAGGCAAAAAACACCACAATGATGTGAAATGAAGGAACTTTGTTGTAACGGGAACCCGGTTATATTGGGCCTAGTCTGCATTCCTGTATAGGTCCCTCTTTATTATTGTTAATAGACCCTTTCATAACAAAGCTAGAAGAGCAAAAAGTCAATTGTTATGGCATAAATGCCGCATCCTCGTAGAATTTTGGCATAAGATTTAATAGCGTGATTCGACAGCCGTTGCGTGGGTGAAACTGTCTATGTCAGTGTTCAGACGCTAACTTCGAGGAAATTTTGTAATAATGTCAAAAATACATTATATGAGGCGGGGCTGGACTGGTTATATGCTGTGGAAGGAGGGAAAGATGTTTATAAACCCTTTTTAAATGTGATTAAGGACAGGAAGAGAGATTTTACGAGGGACAGCTGTAATATCTATGACTATTTTACTAAGTGCAAGAATTTTAAAATGAAATCATACTTACGGGACCCATATGGCTTTGTTTTATGTCAAATTAAATTTAATGCACGCACAGGAATTTTAGGTCTAAATGCTGATCTTAAAAGACTGAATATGAGAGAAAACGATGAATGCGAGAGTTGTGATTGGGGTATGAAAGAAGATATTGTACATATGCTTTTTGAATGTAAGAAGTATGAGGACATAAGAAGAATTTTTTATCAGGAATTACACATTTTATGTATATTACATGGATGTGAGAGTGTATTTAACGAATTTTTACAGTTGTCCAGTTTTACTAAAACCATCCTCGTATTAGACTCAGAACCTTGTATTAATAACTTTATGAGTCAACTCGACAGCCTAACAAAAAAATTCATACATAGCTGTTGTAGAATAAGATTTTAAACGGCTGTGCGAGGTGGAGACCTTATAAATAAGAATGCTTTTTATTGAAATGAATGTAAGTTTATGGATTGTACATCTCTATATGTAAATAGACACTTTAAAGAGTTATACTGTATTATGTATTGGACGTTTCGCTGGTTATCCCGACCAGTGAAACCCCCGGTGTAAAGGGGTAGTTTTCCAAATAAAGTATTATTATTATTATTATATACTATCAAGCTGCACTTGCGATCAACTAACTCCGATGCGAAGTCTGCTAGTTTACATGTGAGCCTTGAGATTAGAGTTAAGGTTACCACTTTGGACCTCATAACTCAATTCGAAAACAGCGAGATACGGTAATTATAACGGAATAGTGTCAAGGTCTCAACCAGTCCGTTATTACCGAGTTTCATTACATATGATCGGATTTCTTTCCAAATGTTATTCATAGGAAATAAGACATTTTACGTCAGCCGAGACAGATTTTTCTAATGTCATCATTCCATACCGTGATCCCAAACGATGGCCACTGTGTGAGTGTCTTCCCTATAAACGTTACCGTGAAGATAGACACTTTCTATTTGTGATCTGGTACGTGAAAGAAGGTGAATGCCCGTCTTTTAAACTGAAAACAACGCTCGCTTATGTTTATGCAGTCAACCTGAAAGGAAAGGGAGGGAAAGAATAAGAAAGAAAAAGAAAGGGCATTGCACTTGCTATACAACTACGTGTACGCACAAAACAAATATAAGAAAATTTCATTCAGCAAAAGTGATATAATATAGACTACCTTCGCGTGCAGGGATTTCTTTGCCAGTTTACTAGCGGAGTACGTCTAAACGCGTTTCTTATCAGGAGGCGAGAAGGGGGCGTTCACTATCAGATACCCGCTGAAGTGTAAAGTGATACGAGGATGATGCCTACGTGACGTGGAGGTGTCCGTTACACAGCAGAAGCAATTAACCAAACAGCCATTTCATTTGGGTACCAGTGTTCCAAGGACGACGACAAGCGTGGTGGTTATCGATTTAGGAACTGAGGTTGATTTTGTGTAGCCTGAATTTTTTGTTTTAAGGCTGATTTTGAATAGCCTGAAGTATCATTGTTCTTTTTTTTTTTATGGCTGATTTTATAACTTTGTATAGCTTGAGTTATTGGGGATTTTTTTTAATGCAGATTTTGAAAAGCTTGAATTATTGAGTTTTTTAAAGCTTTACCTATAAGAAATCAGTTCATTTCAGCTAAATGCCTGATTATTTTGTAAAATTGCTTTTCCTGGCCTTGTGTATTTAACACTTGGTTATTAGTCAGTTTTAATTCATGATTGTGTATCATTTTTTTTCAGTTTGTTTTGGTTTCTTATTTGTTTATTGGAGGAGAAGTCGTAATTGTTATAAGATCAACTTTTGTTCCAACTATCCAAGGTCCAGTGTCTGCATAAATTCACAGAGAGAAAAGAGTTATGCATTTTGAAATTTAATTTCCCAATAAAAGGAAGTATTTTAATTTTTAAAATTCGTATGCAAAGTCCTGTGTTCTCACTTCAGTTGCTGTCTGAAACGGAGACTGACCAAGCATCAAGTTCTCCTTTGTACTCCAGCGTCTCATCCTAGACCAGTTTTGATGAACAGTTTCATTTATTAAAATTTAATTTCAGTATAAACCTGTTTCACGTTTCATCTTTTCCACAGATTTCAGTTGATGTGTATAGACATTAAACCAGGAAGCCACGGCGCGTCTTAATTCCTTGTCCTAGCAGTGCAACCACCATGTCATCGGTTGATGACCGGAACCTTCTTCGGGTTCCAGGACAGGCTGCAAATGGCGACACCGGAACCGGAAACGCCAGTCGGACCACCCCGAAAATGTCCGGAGAGGCCCGGCCAGTACAGCCGGATGGCGGCTGGGGCTGGGTGGTCTGTTTCACCTCCATGGCCTGTAATGGCACCGTGTTCGGGATCATCAACTGCTTTGGAATTCTATATGTGCCTATGAGGGAATACTATGCCAAGGGTGACCCGAACATCTCTTTCAAGACAGGTGAGGTCATTTTGTTTCGAAATATGGCACACTAGGCAATCATGAAATCGAATATCATGGAACCAGTACGTTTGTGAATTGTTCAAGTTAGTGAGTAAAATAAGGTCATAAAATAACGTGAGCATTACAAAGAGTCTGTGGGCTTTTCGAAAACACGAAGTTCGAGCTGTAAAAGTAAACTATGTTATAATAAATATGAAAATTATTAAGAGATCATTCTTTCATACCTCCATATAAATTGTTGAGTCATTGTTCCGACGTCATGTATGTGGAGTGTTTATGTGTTATGTTGCCTTTACCGCACCAGCACTATTATCAGAGGCGGCTACAGCAAAAGTAAACACAGCCCCGATTAAGAAACTAACAGTGATTCATGCACAATAGCTCCCGCAACGCTAATTACATAACAAGTAACTGACATAAAAAAAAAAGTAACTGACATCAGAGTCCTACCAGCCTAATCGCATTTGCCATAATTTTTTGGCGTAGGCCTCTGCACTCAAAGTCTTCTTTAATTCAGCTGTGAGCAGCTGACAATGTGTTTTAATTTACGAGTCTTAGGTTAACATTAGGCTTGCGTGTGGAAGTAAGGGAACACTTTTTTTTAGCTGTTTTGGAAGGATTAAATGGCTGAAAGTTACCATTCTTTTGGTGTAATAGGATGTCATAGGATGTCTTGTCTTATAAGCTAAGGGATCTGTGGCCGTATGCATAATCCATACGTTAGTTAACGTATTGCGGTAACTACAGTGAACACTACTAATATTTTGTGAGTTTCCCGTGGTTACCGCAGTGCGTTAATTAATGTAGGGATTATGCATACGGCCACTGGGTCCGAGTGGGAGTAGGAGTAGGGGCAACAGCTTTTGTATGGCTGGATATCATTCGACCATTATTTCGGAATTGGTATTTCACAATGATTATGGAAAATCTCTAGTGCACACTTCCCTAATAATTTTTACGTACAAGCTTAATCGTCAGTATGGGCTCATATTTCCCCAAACATATAGAATATCTAAATAATAAGAATGAAAATACCTGGCTGACTGGATCTGTTTGTGGGTAGGTTTTGAGTATGGGCGCCAAATTTTACAAGACACCCCGAAATGACACGGAAGGTTACCTAAGGCATACGTGTATATCGTTTGTCCCGAGTGACCCCTTGGGGCAAACATCAGTTAGTTACCAATATAATGCCTTACCACCTCATTACATAACTTATTCATCAGTGCATTCCAGATCCTGGGCATTATGATGAACGATGGAGTGGTTATGACTGAGTAGATAAAATCCTTTTTTCCAATAATCTCAGTCCCACTGCTGCCACCAACATTCACTCAACACATCATCATCTCATCCTCTATCCAACAGTGAAGAAAAAACAAACGTTTACATGATTGCTTATGCAGTTTTTGTTTCATCCCATCTGCAGCTTGGGTCGGTTCTGTCTGCACAGGAGTGACCTTCTCCATGTGTATGCTGTCCAGCATCGTCAGCGATCGCGTGGGCATCCGTGCCACAGGTGTCATCGGCGGCATATTGGCTTTCATAGGACTTCTCTCCAGCGCCTTCGTGGAAGAGCTCATGGTCCTCTATTTCACTTACGGCATCCTCCTAGGGCTGGGCTTCGCTTACTCCTACGCGCCGTCCTTGGTCATCCTCGGCCACTACTTCAAGAGACACATGGGTCTGGTCAATGGCCTGGTCACTTTCGGGTCATCCGTCTTCACCATCAGCTTGGCCCTCGGCCTGGAGCCACTACTGGAGATAATCGGGCTGAGATACACCCTCATCTTCTTGGCCGGGCTGGTGGTCCTTCTCATTCCTTATGCCCTGACGTGGAAGCCCATCTTCACTAGGGAGAACTTGAGCATCTCACAGGCGGCCATGTCCACGATGTCTATTGAAATGATACAGAGCCAGTGTGCAGAGTGCTGTCGGTTCACGCGCAAGTTCCTGAACGTGAAGATCTGGAGGAACAAAGGCTATGTGGTCTGGGCACTGTCATGTAGCTTCTGTTTATTTGGATATTTTGTACCATTCGTCCATTTGGTAAGTATGAATTTGGGTTGAGTTTTTTTGCAAAATTCATTCATTCATTCATTCATTCATTCATTCATTCATTCATTCATTCATTCAATCATTCAATCATTCGGTAGCCTTTTATTAATTTGTTCGTTCGTTCATTCGTTCGTTTGTTCATTTGTTTATTAATTACTTATTGGTTCGTTGATTTATTCACATCATTCTTCACATCTCAAGGAAAAAAAAATCCATAAATTAATTTTGTCAAGGCTAATACTGATCTTATAGAACCGTGAAATTCATGTACAGTACATGCAATGTCATGAAAGAGTTCCGCTCCTCCAGAGCAGTTTGACACAAATATATTGCTCACATTGTTCTTCATGTATCATGTATCGTGGAAAATATAATTCAGTTTGTCAAAGGCTAGTGCCAGTTTTAAAGAACCGTGAAATTCATGTACAATACACGTTATGTCATGAGAGACATAACATACATGTATCATGACGACAAAATCATTCAGTTTGTCCAAGGCTAGTGCCGATTTTAAAGATTCGTGAAATTCATGTATATATGTAATGTCATAAGAGAGTTACACTTCTCCAGAGCAGTTTGACACAGACATGTTGCTCACATCGTTCTTCGTGTATCATGGGGAAAAAAAATCAGTTTGTCGAAGGCTAGTGCCGATACTAAGGAACCGTGAAATTCACTTACATGTAATGCTATATTATGAGAGAGTTAGACTTCCCCAGAGCAGTTTGATACAGATACATTGCTCACATCGGTCTTCATGTATCATGAAAAATATAATTCAGTTTGTCAAAGGCTAGTGCCGATTTTAAAGAACCGTGAAATCCAGGTACAGTACATGTTATGTCATGAGAGATTAACACTTCTTCAGAGCAGTTTGGTATCATGGAAAAAATAATTCAGTTTGTCAAAGGCTAGTGCCGGTTTTAAAGAACCGTGAAATTCATGTAGAATACATGTTATGTCATGAGAGAGTTACACTTCCCCAGAGCAGCTTGACGCACATCTGTTGCTCACAGGTTGGAAAACGCTTCTCCTGAGCAATTTGACTGAAATATGTAGGTAAACACAAGGGTTACTACCCTCATCGCTGGGTTAAATTTAAATGTTTAGGACAAGTCGACCTGGTTATGTGTACTTTGGGCCATATAACGGTTGGCTGCCGTGAGTCTTTATGTAGGTCAAGAGTGAGAATCGCAGAAGGTCATTAGCCTCTCCCCATCATGCACTTTGAGGGTATGTTAGTGTGGGGATGCTCATAATGGTCACTAGAGAAATTCCCCATTCTGCGAATGGGATTGCCGGCATGAGTGAGCGACGGAGGATAACAAACCTGATATAGTAGCCTAATTGATTCAATATAGGTCATATCAGGGTCGGATTTAGGCAAAGGCACGATGGGCACGTGCCCAAATCCTCGCGCTGGTAGACGAGTTGTTTTTTTTTTTTACAGAGAGAAAACGAGGGAGGTAAGGGATATTAGGAGAGAACAAGATTCGGAAGAACCGGAAAGGAATCGGACGCATGATCATTTTTATTGTTAAATCTTCTGTGCTGCAGAATTTCACTTCGAGAGGATCCCGCACTTTACTCAGGCAAGAGCCTCGCAGACAATAAATCCATACATCGGTGGATCCGCCTCTGGCTAGCCACCCATGCCCCTGAATGTTCTCAGATCATCCAGCCCAAGTTATTTTTTTTTAAGCCCGAAACTGTAAGGTAGATTTTCTAAATACTGAGAAAGGGACATCTGCTCATATGAGAGTAAACAGGCATGCGTTTACTTGTATTTTAGTGAATCTCATTTCTTCCAATTTTTTTTTTTTGCTAAATTCAAGCTTTAGAGTCTTAGTTGTGGCACTCAGTGCAGGATATCTCAGCTGCTGTTGCTGTTATCTGCTTGAAACTTTGTAAGCAGGTTCAAGAAACGTTGTAAAGCTTCAACCTCAAAACAAAGCAGTATAGATCTATACCTCTTTTTGTTGTCAATATAACTTCAGTGCATTAATAAGGTGGCACATTTTGTAATATTGTCGAAATTTCATTTTAATAATTTCTTACGGGTTTGATCTTTAGTATATGGCTGCAACTTTGGTTCAAGTTATAGATTTCAACATATGAATAAGAAAGTGATACACGGTATTTAAAAAAAAAAAAAAAGATGTTCATTTAGTAACTTTCAGCGGCCCTGTTGGATATCTAATTTGCATAATATACACCCCTTACTGACTTCAGTGTACGTGGTCATTTTACAAAATTTTTATTGATAGCGAAAATTGCATTTTAGAGGTTCTTCTATTTTAAGTAACAAGTTTAAAAATGACTTGATTCTTTCTTTGTTGTCTTATTTTCCAATGGTGTTAGTTGCCTGCTGCATTAGTAATATGCCAAATGCTGGTTGATTTTGGTTCTTAGGCTCTCTATATGCAGCGCAAATTTTTGTTTGAAGAGATCTGTTTGCAGTTCCGAGTGTTGTTGCTTTTGTATCGTCTTTTGCCCCAAGCTCTGGCAGTGAACTTTGATCAGTATGTAGGCTGCTTTACTTACAGGTATGTCTATCTCTCTTACAAGATCGTTGCTTTTGTATTTCTAGGTTGTTGTTTTTTTTTCCCCTAAGACCGGTTTAGTAGATGAGTTCTTTTCTTTTGTCCGTCGTTACAGCGTAGTCTACAGGGGTCATATACACAGTGCTTCCGTATCTTTAGCGCTGGCAATAGTTACGTGAATCATCAATAATGTTTTGGAGATTTTCCGTCGTTACCGCCAGTGCGCAGAGGACGACAGCATAATGCATACGGCCTTAACTGCATGTTACTTTTTAATCCGACTTATCAGGTGTTTAAGTGGTATCATGATGTACTGACTAACGCAGAGATCTATCACACCGCTAGGTCTCGAATTGTCGTTACTGTCGTCACGTAAAAGTGTTGTTATAGATTACGCAAGTGTCCTCTTCCTGGGTGAGAGGTTACAAAGTAGAACATGTTTTTCTTGAGGGTGTAAGCTCTGGCTCTCAAAACAAAGGTTCCTACGGACAGAATATTTCAGAACATAATATACGTTTGGTGTGAGGAAATAGTCTGCAAGGAATGCTTATGAATTATTAGTAAAAAGTATAACTATTTAGTTGCTTTGTTGGTGTGGAGCAGCGTGACTGAATGGTTGTCAGGCTGGAGTCAAGATAAAAAAAGCCGTCGATTCAATTCACGATCATGGTCATGTTGTAAGTGCCGTGGAAAATGATTTCATTCACATATTCCTCTGTCCACCTATCTGTCAGTAAGTGACTGCATGGTCCTAGGTAAGGAAAGATAATGTCCTAATAAGATTGTCCCATAAATTGGCAGCGGCACTGTGTGCTGTTGAGAAAGCTAATTAGTGACATAACCTTCTGGAGCAATAATAATAATGTGAACGACAAAACAAGTTTGGTTTTTTTTTCAGTTTGTGCGTTGATACAAATTGGTATAAAATTCATCATTAAAGGAGGGAATGTTACGCATTGATATGCTCAAAAAGTCGAGAATTCTAAATGATCTTACAAAGACTGGCAAGTTTTAAGAGTGTGTATTTGTTTTGACAGGAAAAAAATTCGTGAGCTCGAGTTTTAGGTTGTCAGAAATATTTGTATTTCAGAAACTAGAGCCTTTCCTGTGTAATAATATACAATCAAGCAGGGCGTTGAACGCATGACTTAGGTCGAAATTACAATGCCTACAAAGGCGTTCATCGATACTTTCATTTTGTGAGTAAGAAGAATGAAAAAGGAATTTGATCTGAGCATGTAGCTATTATGCATGGCGACTTACGATGGCATCATACGAAACGCAGGGGTTTTGATTTAAAATGGATATTTGCCTAGGTATCACTAACGCGCTCTGCTCTATATCAAAATGTCAGGTTTTGGGCACATCTTTGCACCAAGCCCGCAAGTATAACGAGTCAGCCCCATCGTGTTACAGGTTTGTTATTCCCCGCAGACTTTGAACTCTGACCTTACATTACCGGGTCCTTTTGCATGCTGCTAATCGATATTTCCTGATCACGCCTATGCTCAGTTTGTATCATTGTTGAGTCGTCATTCATGTATACATCCTCCCTCCTTTTCTACCCTTTCCCCTTCCATGCTAGCCTAAGATAGACATATAATAACATACAGTATGACCAGTCCTGTTGATCTCTGTGTCAAGGATTCGTGAATTACAAGGAGCGCCAAAAGACACATTAAAAGCACCAGCAATAATATACATAGAGCACCAGAAACAATATAGGATTGCCTATTGTGACACCGTGCCACAAACTTTACTCATTGTTTAAACTGGCTTGGGACCACAGCGTTAGATCTATATGGAGACCTTTTACAGTTTCTAACAGTACTTTCAATTGATTTTAATTCAAAGGAACCGTAAAGGTCTGAGCAATATACGTTCCTTCAACTGAAGACGCATTAGTCGTAGGTCTGGGTGGAACATGAGATCAAATTGAGACCAAGTAGTAGTCGAAAAGATTTCGAAAAATCTAGTTGATTTTACGACCAGATTTATAGGTCAGCTGTTCCAATGTAGGAGCGAAGTACGGCAAACACGAGTCAGCACGTGAGTATTGGGGTATTCAGTACGTGAGCACATTATATCGTCGCATTCAAAGTGAGACAAACAAAGCTCAGTTGACTAGAAGTGAGATCACGGGTTTGGGAATTTTACCATTTTGTTGGTGGAACATATTCACGACAGATGTTACACTGTCTTGAATCCTTTGTTGGCGGGTGTTTGTTTTGGCATTTTTTATTCTTTTTGAAGAGGGGAAGGGATGTCATCAGATTTTGATGATGTTTGTAGCTCTTGAAGCGTATTGTGAACTTTTAAAAAATAAAAAATCACACGGATACAGTTAAAATAAGAGCGCACCACCGTATATTAGCAACAATAACTTTATTGAGCTCAGGTTCTCTAGATGCAATTAAGCATACATACACTGAAAAAACTGATGGTCTCTATACATTGTACTCGATCCTAATGACAGGAACTGACGCTCAAAGTGTATCGCCTAATGAGATCAAGTTTTGAGATCTTCTCCCCCTGTCATACCCACATATGGTACATTAGGTATCGGAGAAATCCCAGAAGGGTGGGATCATACCTTTAAAGAACAAGAATACTCCAGTGCGGTCATCAGCAGGCTCCATCACACTACTACTATTGTAAAGGTATGTCGTTGCGATAGGACTCTGCTTGCGCTAGGGGAGTCACTCATTTCGCTTTCCGTTAGCCTGATGCCGATCTTGCATGTGCACACAGATGCTGAAAAGTGTTGGGTTGTTGAACTCCACCAAACTCGACATCTGGCATCAAGAAAGCCAAATGAGTGACCCCTAGCGCACGCAGAGACTTAGCGCAGCGACCTGCCCTCACTACGGTTTTTACTGTAGTAATAACCATATTATGTGAGCATGATAGGCTTCGCTAATAGTTTGGGGAAAACCGAAGGCGACCCAGACATTGTACAGACTGAAATGAAGCAAATAAATATCACGTGATAGTAGCCACATGTTTTGTTCATAATGAGAGAACTCTTGACCTTGCTACATTACCAGTCAGCTGAGCTGTTAATGTCACATTGTGAATAGATTACTCACCAGCTGATTAGCCCAGGATTCAAGTGGTCAATTCCTGTTTCTCCCGCTCATCGCTAACAGTTGACCTGTTTATGGCGGAAAATACGCTGGACTATTTAAAATATTGTTTTTTGCTATTTGATGAGGAGAAAGGGCTCGTGCCTTTCTCGTGAAACAGTTTTCTTGATCCCTTATGCGTGTTTGTTTGTCAGTTTCTGTGGTTTGTTGTTGTTGTTTTTTTTAGCTTTAGGCTAAATAAACGTGCAACGTGAAACCTCATAATATCATCTAGTCTGGGATGCGATGAAGTATGACTGATTGAAGCTGGGCTTGAAACTAAGCCTCTCAGTCTCACCAATGACTCCTGGACTGCGTTTGTTCGGTTGCTGCAATTTGACGAAAAGCTAAGCCTTCTTTAGCTAAGGATGTATCCATCTTTAGGCAAGCCAAGATGGCTGCGAGTAATGCGGAAGAGACAGATAAAACTGCACCGACTACTAGTGTGTGTTTTTTATACTTATAGCTTTGCCTCATTTATTAGCCTAAATACCACCTCGGCAAAAGACGTCAAATTTCTAACACTCCTCTAGTAGTTGTGCACCCTTCCTCACTGTGATTGGCGTGCGCCAATCAAAAATTTATCTTTCGAGACTGCACACTCCCGGGCGCGTGAAATTGAAGTACTGAAGTAGGGAAATGCTACAATAAAAACATAATCCATTACCATTTGAATACGAAACTTTCTATACGGGAAATTTGGCATGAATGGGCCACTAGGGATATTCATGTAACCATGAAAATTTAACCAATGAAATCGCTGATTTTTCCGCGTTGGTTGTCCCCAAGTTGGCGTGCCCAGTCTAGGTCAACCACTGCAAGCAGCCCGTTTTTGTTTTTGTTTTTGGGTTTGTTTTTGGTTTTTTGCTTTCTGGAATCAAACCGCTACCAAAAGCTGACATTACATACTGTTGCGACTAGTTTGACTGTGTCAGTGCTCCTGCCCTATTCATTTATTCATTTAGCGGCTAGGTCGCTGCCCGTCGCGCTATGCTTAGTCCGTTAGTCTCAGCGGGTTGCGCATTGCCCATTTCTACTTATTTTGTTAGCGACCGATCTGTTCGTTTTGAATAGATGCAACTTGACTCTTGTAAAGTACTCATGGTTACCTTGTCTGGTAGACACTGTTCTTTTTGTTATAGAAAGGACAAAGA
>JAWQUT010000147.1:921139-952811 GCA_033807755.1 Ellobium chinense | reverse complement strand
GCATATTTCCGCGATTTTGACGTCTGACAGCTCCTACAAAATCTCTCACTCACCTGAACTATATTTAGTTCACAGTGATAAGGAGCGAGTTTATTTTTATCAGTCAGTGGGAATCATAACCGATGGTTTCAGGTTTGTTGTCCAAGCTTAAAAAGGCAAAAGCGGATCGGATATACATAAATTAGACCTCTGAAATCAGAGACCACGGAGATCAAAATACAAGGATGTCATGACCAGAAACATGGTCTTTGAATAGGCTTATTTAACTAGACTCTCAAAATGATTGTTGCAGAATCGAAAACCGGTCCACATTTCCTAAGTCTTCAACTCGGACATGTCCATATTTCCTAAGTCTTCAACTCGGGCATGTCCACATCTCCTAAGTCTTCAACTCGGACATGTCCACATTTCCTAAGTCTTCAACTTTCATTGGCACTTTCAGGGTCCATTGACTGACAGTACCCGTTCGTCGTCGGTCGATTAGATATCTGTTCTCCTCCATTTTTCCTTTCGTGCTCTTCATCTCACTATCTCTGGAAGCTTTCTTCTTCTGTTGCCATTTCCTCGTCTTTTTCATTGTCTTTCTCACCATAATTAGAACATTAATATATCTTGGCAGCCAGTAAAATTAGGCTTATGTCACTAGGATCAGGTTCAGAAGATTATTAGGGCGATCTGGTATCAAGGTTTTGTTCATCGCAGAAATCATTTGTATACAAAGATATTGATTTAAGGGCAATTGGTCACTAATTGTGGATAAATTTGATTTTGTGTGAGGCATATAAGATGACTTATATACAGTGGTATAAAATTGCTCTTCAGTCACGATTTTCTCACACCTTTTTTTTTCCCATTGTATCGAATAACCCCCCCCNNNNCCACCCCCTTTGCGCCTCAATCAACTATATCTCGGACCAGAATTATGCTAGGTACTGAGTCGTGTTCTTTTTTTGGTATATTAAAAGTATACACTTTAAGCGTTTATGTCATGCTAATAACTTGATTGACTTCAAAAGCGATGTAAGCCTAAGTTTGACCGACTGCAAGACATTAATTTATCCTCTGGCTCCATGCACTTTCTGTCTTCATATGGTGCAGAACCTGCTCGATAATCTTGTGAAATGATACAGTAGATCATATTTTCAGACACGCCAACAAAGGCCAAGGTGTTGTGTGACATTCGGTCCGACATGTGCCATGTACATGTCCAGTCCAGCACTTTCTGAATTTATACCTGACCGGTTTAGTTCTTATCGAACTTAAGAACATCAGGCACAGGAAGAGTGAATAACTCCACAATATGGGATCAAAACAACAACAACAACAACAACAACAACAACAACAACAACAATAACATTGCAGCAGTGTTGTAGAGAATAAAATGTTTTTTCTTCGTTTGTCTCACCAGATCAAATACGTGAAGGACGTCCTCCCAGAAGAGGAAAAACGTGGAAACATTTTGGTCATGTGCATTGCCATCACTTCCGGCATCTCCCGCGTGGTGTTTGGGAAAGTCGCCGACTTGAAATGGGTTAACAGGGTACGAATGCAGCAGCTTGCCTTTGCTATCTTGGGCGTCTCCACCCTGTGCATTCCTTTCTCGGACAGTTTTGCGGGTCTCATAGTCATAACGCTGATCATGGGCATCTGCGACGGAGTGTTTATATGCCTCCTGGGACCCATTGCCTTTGATATTGTGGGGGAGCGTGGTGCGTCACAAGCTCTTGGCTTCCTCTTTGGGCTATTCTCTATACCCATGACAGTGGGGCCACCAGTTGCAGGTATACCTCCATGCTCTTAGCTCTTCCTTCGGCACTTCTTCAGAAGCGTGGTCCCGACGAATTTTTCGATATTTCATGTAATCGATACCGATTATTCCAGTACCTGTCTAGTCCGGAATGCTTAGAGAAGATCACTGTCAGTGTCACACACAACTGTGGGCAGATTAACTCATCTGCGTCACATTTTCTGGGTTTATGTGGGCAGTAAGGCTTGACGTCCAAACACCAGTTTGACGTTTTTTGAAGTTCCGCCAAAAAAAAAAAAAACCCCAACAAAACTCGTTATAGTTTCCAGGCATGGCAGGTACTGGTGCAATCGATTTGGCAGATACTGGCGTGATCGTTATCGAGTACTTGAAAGTATCGATAAAAGATACACTTCTAAAGAAGTACCTTCCCATAACCACTAAGTATGGTATCTGTTTTTGTGTTGTTATCACCAATACTTCCGGCAAGGAGGTTATGTTTTCAACTTGAGTTTGTGCGGAAGAGAGTCAGCCATGCTTAATCGCAAGTCCTTGCCAGATCAAAAAAGATGCAATAAGAATGAGTTGCAATTATCAAGTGATTTTTCATAGATAAATGTAAGAGTTTGTCTTGTAAGGAATGTTGTCATTAAGCGGAAATTGTGAATATATGGATAGTGATTACGCGGAGTCGACTGTACCACTAACCATAAAATAGGTGGGTTTAGGGATTGTTTTAAAAGGATTTCCATGCATTAGGAAATTGGGAGTTTTTTTTTATTTTTGTTTTTTCTGTTACCTCTGTTGGCAGGGTTATTCGCTTTACTGAGTGCTCCTCTGGTTACCACTACCTCCTGTTTTCTTGTATTAGTTTTTTTTTATTATTATTATTTTGCTGTAGTTTTACATTTTGATCTTGTAGGCCACCACCGTTGGCAGGGTTACATGCTCTACTGAGCGCTCCTCTAGTTACTTTGACTTCTTGCTTTCTTGTATGAGTTTCGCAAAACATTTGCTGAAATTTTACATTTTCAATCTGTAAAATGCTATTTTACTAGTGAGAAACTGTAATTTATATCACGATGTTAACAGTTTTTAACAATATCATTCATGGTGCACTAGTTATACCTGTTGTAGGTCATGTAGTAGTGGTTTTATGAACGGTTTGGCCTTGCAGATTAGATATTTCTTATCATAAATATTTTGAAGAGTGGCGTTAAGTGGGTTTGTATGACAGCTTTGTTGAAATAGATATATGGGTCATCATAACTAGAGTCCCGCTTTGAAGAGTGATAATGTGTGGGATTTCCAGTGGATGAACTTGATTTCGCCCTGAGTGAGGGAGCATCTGTCATTGTTTTAGCAAAGAAAAGTGGGGTAGGGAAAGGAAAAGTGTGGTGAAATCGACCGTTTCCACCATATTATTTCCTGGTATAATGAATCCCCTGTTGAAAAACAACTTTGGCTAAACACATTCCCACTGCTTGGCAAACTCAAAAGTTCGAACTGATTTGTTCTTTATAAACATCACCTTTGGATAACACAACATTTGATAACACACCCTTAGTAACTTGGTCCTAAAGAAGGGTGTTTTCAGTGTTTCCTTCTTTTAACACAAAACTAAATACGATGAGCAGATTATATGGAATGGTTGTATGTGAGGTTTTCTCCAAGCCGCATTTTGTGGGTTACAGTGTTATGTGTCAATACACACTGTACTAACTTGTAATGCCAGCCCTTCTTTGTCCTTGTCTGCAATGTTGAAAGCAAGTGTTCTTCTGTCACTATACTTTTTCCCAGCGTGTGTGTTTAATGTAATATTACACGAAAACACGCATATTACGAAATTCACGGGTTGCCCCAACATGTTTGATGTGAAGCATATTTGTAATAACCGTAAGGCCAGTAAGGGTAATCTTTGCCAGCTGTTACTTTGATACTTGAAAAGGGTTTGAAAAGCTCTAGTTTCGTGCAAAGCATTTTTGTAATAAGCCTGTTTGAGTGTGATTGGGCCTTTTGAATGGAAGAGAGCTTTAATGGTTGGGAAGTACAAACTTGTGTTGAAATAATACCTTGAAGAATGTAGGTCCATGTTTTGAATTTCATGATGTGAATAGGGTTTAAAGCCTGAAGGAGACATCTCTGCATTTGACCAATTTAAGAAGTGATCAGTCTTTCATATTTTCATTTGTTTTTTTAATACCTGTATTTTGTCCGGGTGCCATCTGTGTGCAAAGTAATAACATGTCATAGCATACAGGGAATGTTGGATTATTTCTCCAGGCAGAATATACAAGGATCTATATTTGTGCCATGTGTTTAGCACAGGTGGTTTGTTTGTCTTTGAAAAGCTAGCAGAGTGGCCAAAAGATAGATCATTCTTCGGTGCAAAAAACTCGTTCAGATCCTGCTAGTGACAGGTCTCTCTTAGTCTCGAGTATTTACAGGACACACACAGTCATGTTGTGGGCCTGACGAAAATCTAAGCCTTGTCTCTGATATAGCCATAATTGTGCTGAAAAGGAATGTTAAAACTGAACCCAAATTGCCTTTGAAAGCTAATTAACCAGTTCTACTCCAGATAGATATAAGTAGAAAATTCACTTTTGCAGAGATTGAAACATCACAAGGAAAAGCCCTTGTCAAACATATATATTCTTTTGGCTCATTACATCTTGACACTCCAAACTTTAATACAGCTCTCTTCCAATCATTTCATGTCAGAGTTAATAACTATTTCAACTGTACCCATATTTAGTCAGATGAAATGTGTTTTTTGTCTGCAGGATTTCTGTATGACCATCTAGGGAGCTACAACATTGCCTTCCATGTGGCAGGTTGTCCTCCTATAATTGGGGCAGCACTGATGTTCTTCATACCTAAAATCAAACCAGTGAGTACTTCCATCTTCATCTTGTTTGTGATCTAGGCCATGCAGCTGAACCAGAACAGGCCAGGAAGTGGGTAGTCAGTTTGGTATAGGTCAGCTTCATTGTCCCCCAGCTTGAAGGTTAGGTCCCTTGATTCAAAATGTTGTGCATAAACTACATAATCTAGAGTTTTGTGAAGTCAAAAATATTTCATATGAAAAATGAAGTCCTAAGGCAAGACGATAAGAATATGAAATTAAATCATCATTTGTATCATATTTTCAAGAATTCACTGAACCTCCCGAAAAAGAGACATGGAACTTTGCATTTTTTTTTCCGCTTGAACATGGAAGGTCTCATCCCATTTTATTATAGAGTCAAGACAATGAATCTTTAGGAAATCACTTCAGGTCACAGTCAGAGTTGTTCACACACACAGACGTACACAGGTTAAGCTGGCTGACTGATAAATTTGACCGCCTAGGCACAGTATCAGTGTCACAGTAAGTGCTGCTCAGATATTGCAGTCAGGTAATAGTTGTTAATCATGGATGCCTAGTAAACAATGATAGCTTGCCGTTCAGTGCTTATGACCCAGATAGTTTTAATCTCATGTTAGAAATACTTTAGTCAACCAGTGGTTATGAAAGCTGCAAAGAATCTACATCTATTAGGGTAAGGTGAAATCTGTGTGGAATTGCAAAAGAAAATGTTAGTATCCAGCAGTAGAAATCAGTTTACTGGGACAATCTAGCTTGCACCCATTAAAAATTCATGAAGGACTTTGACACTGTGCCTCACTGTATTGCTAATACCTTTGTAGAAATGAAGAAAGAGGAAAAATAATGTTATTTTCACTCAGCTAATTAATTAAGAACAAAATGTGTGACTTTGTATCACTGGTGATTCTTTCTCTTGGTTGCCTCTCAAAAGGTCCGAGTCCTGTTAAATTGGATGAACATAAGTTTTTCCCAGCAAACTGACCAAGTCTATCTCAATCAGGAATGTTTTACTGGAGCAAGGCACTTGCTAATCTGTCCCAACAATTAAGTGAACTACTGATGTAACTTTATTACGCCCGGCCTGGTTGTACTACTAATATCAATGTCCTGTATCATTAATCTTCCCCTCACGTTATCAGTGGAAAATTTCATTGTCAGGCCAAAGGTCAGTATGATTAACCAGGGTCTACATTCATAAGGCAGTCAAGGACAAACTAGGGAGATTCATTTTGCTTCTCAGTTCTCTTCAATGACAGAGGACAGCAGAATGTTTTTGGCTCCTTTGGGAAAGGGTGCTATAGTGCCTACCCAACGGACTGTTCAGTCATATTGTTTATCTTTTTAATTTCTCAACACTTATCTGTGATTTCTTTGAGGTCCTTCTATAGCTTTGATTGAACCTGGTGGGTTCAGTGAGCCTTGTCACTAACCTTTGCACGAAGGGAAGCAGCCAAAACAATCAATATTTATTTCTCCTAACAACAACTGCAGACATATCTATCAAAAGGTCTGTTTCATGCCAAAGTATTGAACACTTTATGTGCAATCTGTGAATGAGAGAAGAATTATCACAAAAAGCTGAATATGTTTATGAATGATCATACTCTTTTCAGTCAGAATTATTGTATTGTGTGTTGTGAAGCAGCAGGTGCAAGCACTGGAACATACAGACACATAATTTATGTTTGTCAATGTTTTCACTAGGATGACTTAAATTTTTTTAAGCTGCTCCCCTGAACTCAAACTTTCCATAGCCATTCAGTCCTTTATCATTTGTTAGGTCAGTTTGTTCTCCCAAATATCATGACCATGGAAATTATTAGCTAAACTGCTATATATATGTGAATATGCCTCCTTTTTGCAGTGGTTAGCCTTTGGCGATCTCGGGAAGAGGAAGACTATACCACTGTAAACAATCCGACAATCTAGATGCGGTAAAATGATCACAGTTTTCCAGTATACAAGAATTTGCCCAGGTGGACTTATCTGTGGGTGCATGAGTAGTGAGCAATACATAGACTTTTAAGAATAATGCAGTTTTCTCACAAAAACAATCTGGAGCTCAATAACTGAAGTTGGTTGAGGATTGAAGTAATGTTTAGCCACAGTAAAATATCTGTTCTCTCCTATTCATTTGACAGGTACCCAAGCTTGTAACTCACACTACCACTGACACTGTTGAATCGCAACTTCCTGTGAGCAGGGGAATAATTGTGATTGAAAGGGTTGCTATTCTCCAGTGGCTTTATGGCAGCAAACAATTTTCTGTCATATGCAAACCATATGTGATTATGTGAATTTTGCGATTAAGCATTATTCACTCTATATATTAATATATGATCATGTGTATTGTTTCTTAATTCCAGAATGTACCAGCTGTGACATCTATACAAGAGTTTGCTGCAGTTTCCTGCCATGACATATATCATAGCAAACTGGAAGTCGGTACGTTAAGACACCAGCGTTCCTCTAAGTTTTCTCAGTGTTAAGCAAAATTAGGTATTTTTCATTCCTTCAAGTGATCAAGGAATTCTTGCACAAATGTTGGTTTATTTTACATGCTGTGCTCATGCATGCTGGGTGCCATTCATCAAGAACAGAATGGCTTGACGAGTATGTAAACAAGACAATGTACAAGTGACAGTCCATTGGTTGTGTGACGGAATTGAAATACAGTACCCAACTCTGTTGAAACACTGATTAATTATTTCTGTAGTTCTCCTCCTCCTCCTCCTTATCATCATCCCCTCAGTTTTCGCATTGTTATGCATAATTAAGTATTTTTCGTTCCTTCACGTGGTCAAGGGATTCTTGTGCACATGTTGGTTTGTTTTACATGCTGTGCTCATGCATGCTGCATGCCATTCATCAAGAACAGAATAGCTTGCCCGAGCGTGTACCGTGTAAACAAAACAATGTACAAAACACAAGTGACAATCCATTGGTTATGTGACGGAACTGAAAATACATTACCCAACTCTATTGAAACACTGTTTTAATTTTTTCTGTAGTTCTCCTCCTCCTTTCCTTTTCATCATCCCCTCTTCATGGTCTTCTCCTCATTAACACTGTCATCATCCAAGCACCAAATGACTTGACCACAAGTTCATAAGTAAGATTCATTATAGAGCAAAGAGGTCTAGGACCAGAGAATTTACAGTGTGTAAGCAGGGCATTCAGGCATGTGAGATGGTGAGGTCCCAATCTAGGTAATTACTGAATTGATGGATCCGGTTGCTAGGCTCCTGGTAACTAGGTTAGACAAACGCTAAGCCAAAAATGATGGCTAATGGAGTGATAGCCAGTTTTTCTGTACAGTATTCAAATGTTATTTGGCTATTGTCCTTGAAAAGTCAACAGATGGGTTACAGATAACTTGGGAGGACTGAATCAACAACAGTACGATGTTTGGAAGGCTTTTGCTATACAGTATCACCACTAATGGCAACACTAACACTTAGCCTTGGTGTTGGACATGAGGTTGATGGAATTAATAAAATTATTGATTATAATATGTGGAGGGAAAAGCGCAACAAAAGTCTCTAAAACAAAACTGCTAAAGCAGGAGACATCTAACTATCTTTATGTACAAGTTCATACATATACTGAAAGCATTACTTCCAAAAATTTAGCACGGTTCCTAATCACATTGTGAATGTCAGCCATTTGTTGGAGGTTTTAAGGCCAGCACACAAAGATGATGTAAATTCAGCACATCATGTGACACCACTTAGCAGCTGGATCCATTAATTCCATAGATGTGGGAATAAGAAAAAGACATTTCATATGTCTGACTCTGAAGTCTTCTGCATTATCCAAAACTGTAGAGATAAACATGGGGTGTGACAGTGAGATGTCTTTTCAAGGGACACAGCACAAACATTCTTTTGATTTATCTATAGGGATGACTAGCACATCACATAGTGACATTACTGCTGTCAGGAGAGGAATAGGTATCAATTCATTAGTTCATTGTTTTTGCATATTTCCAGTTATTCATGTTTGAATTTCACAAAATTTGTGTGTTCTTGATTATCTTGTCTATCTTAACTCTTTGCATATCTTAGGTTCACCAAATATACCATTGCATAATATGAGCTCCATAATTCCTTGTGTTAAATTTATGAATTTATGCTCAGTGAAGAATGAAGGATTTATCGGGGAAATTATTCTAATAATTAAAGTTTAATGTATTTATAATGATTTGATAGAATCCCTTTTGCCCTTTTATGAATTTGGAAGTTCTGTTTGGATTTGAAGCTGTATAAGTTGAGGGAATAGATCATATTGCCGCCCAGAAATAATACTGTCGTAAGTGCTTATATAACTTCAAGGACTTAAGACAGTATTATTTTCAGACTGTGATATAGTCTACAAGGAAAGCTTTAACCTTTTAGCTATGCTTGACATACATGTACATGTATGTGACATACATAACTAGAGGTTATCCTTCGGTCCAAAAGGTGCTTGGGTGTACATGTACCTACCAGAAGCAGCTTTCCCTGTGTCATATCCAATGTAACCTTATGTCTTATTTTCTATGAAATGAACTATTTCTGTGTATGAGGGCGAAATATAGCCATAATTATGCTGAAGCACTATAAAACCATAACTCAAACAAATCCACACACAGGCTAATGAGCTCAGGTAATTTGGAGGCTTCAGCTAGAATATGATGTAGCAAAGGTGTTAAATGGGGAAAAAAAGGTGAGGAGAATTTCAGATTAGCTGTCTGCAGTGTTTACGTTAATTTACAAAGGATGAATTTTTTTTTTTTCATTTTCTAGAGAGCTATGTTGACCCTCCCAAAGTCAGTGCAGTTACGCCAGAGGTTATCACCATCGAAGATGTGGGCGACCTTGCCATGTTGACAAAATCCCTGCGACATAATGGCGATGCATCAGCAAACTGTGAGGAAGGAGAAGAGACTGAGGTAGTAGGTGATGGTCCTGTCAAAGACACAACGATTGTGGAAGAGAATGAAGGGGAGACTGGAGAGGAAGATGCGGATAAAGTGGAAGGGGATGCCAGTGTTCATCCAGAGGCAGGAGAGATGGATCCCATGATATCCAAGGATCAGTTTGCAGATGTGGAGAGTGATGCGAATGTGTGAGAATACAACTTGTTATCTGTTAATTTTCCTGCCTACTACTCAAGCCAGTAGCATCCTGTGGGTTCATTTTACTGATCCATGCATGAGAGGCAGGTCCCTGTCATCGCAAGGAAAGGCATGGCCGATTCCCAGAAGCTGAAATGCAGATAGCTTGAAGCACAGTTCATCCCTAAAAGTGCATTGGATTTTCTACACAAAATTGAACACTGAAGTGTTGAATGGTGTATTTTCCTTTCTTAAGGATGATGATCTTAGGACAAGTGTCGTTTGCAATAGCATTAGTTGTTTGACACCAGATTTCACCCATATGTCTTAGAGATCTTCATGCATGATTACATATGGGCTTTTCCGGATATCATGTCGTGATATAGAATTATGAGGAACTAACAGTGAACTTTGATGTAAGAAGAAGTAACTTTGTATCATGACAGAAGTGATAAATTGAAACCCTGCTTGGGATTATATATAAAAGTATCTAAGAGACATAGATGAAATTGGGTATCAAACAACTGACAGTGTCGCACATGACAGTTGTCCTAATATCATCACCTTTTGGTATGTGTTTACATAGAAATTTTAATGCGCTTCTGGCGATAAGTTGTGCATCATGCTATCCACATTACAACCTCTGGGATTGGGCTGTGCCTCCCCTTAAGTGAAGATGAAAAAAAACTGCCATACATTAAGGAGAAAATGTACTTCTGGTTATTGAGATGGGTTTACAACTAATATAGTTGTATTTCCCTCTTTCTAGAAAGTGAAGGAAACAGGAGGATTACCAAATCTGTGATACTCAAGCTTTAGAAAAGTCACCTTATATTAAAATTGCCATATATATTGGATTGCAGGAAGTTATGGCATCTGCTCCTAAAAATTATTCGATAACGATGGATAAATTGGTTTTGTTCCGCTATTCTGTTTTTCTCTCTCAGTTTTTTTAATTATACTTTGTTTGGAAATCTTTCCATGGAACTGGTAAGCTTTAATCAGCCAAAGGAAAGACTATAAGTGTAGGAAAACACCAACACAATCTCTCTTGCTGTAATTTCACTTTGAAATATGAGAGTCCTTCATATTTATATCGTCAGGTTGTTTTAAAAAATATAAACTTCATGCCAGTTGTCAAGAGAAAAATGAATTATTAAAAATGATAGGAAAACCTGTTAAGTTTCTGTGACATACTCAAACCTGTACTTTGCTCATATTAGATATGCAGTGTGTTAAATTCTAACACGTCACAGTTCAGTGTTTTGAAAGCAAAGTTTCCATGTTCATAATTAAATGTTTAGACAGTGATCCTGTTCAGTATTTTGTAGACAAAGATGTCACATCATGATTTTGATGCTCTGAGTGACTAGATTTATACAATACCCTCATAGTGTGTTATAGAGATCTATTTGATGAAGCATTTGAAAATCATGCTTGGATGTCATCACTCAACAGTACTTTGATAGTTTATTATAGAGATCTATTTGATGAAGCATTTGAAAATCAAGCTTAGATGTCATCACCCAATAGTAGTTTGATGTTAACCCTTACCATGATGATGTATTAGGGTGAATTACACCACCAATGATAGATATTGTGCGTTTATCATCAGGGGACATAAGAATGAAAACATGATGTCATGCAGTGGTTAGTAGGGGCTTGCAATTGGAACACACGATATTGTACGATGATTGTTGTAAGGGTTGAAGTTTGCCACTTTTTATTATTTTTCTTTACTAGAAGATTACTTAGGTAATTTCTGGTATAGAATGCAGTTTTCGTGTAGTTTGCGTTCATCAACACAAATTCCAATGACAGCACAATACTGAGCTATTTTTGTAGTTGACACATTCCTGTCTGTTTTCATAAGAAAACCACAAGGATCCCGTGGGAAATGTGGGCGTATTTACATGTACTCTGCTCTATATGATTCTAATAAGGTTATTTCAAACCTTTGTATTAAGTATGATACCCACAGTGTTTCTTTTAAGCTTTATGAACAGAATGGCTTTCATTTTATTATGCTGTTTATGTACTGCTGTATAAAATTTAAAGACTCTGGCACCATTCTTGGTCAAGATTCATTAAAAATGAAAAAAAAAACAACTCTGATTCTTTGGATCAGACTTTCAACTTTCCCAACCAAAGTCTGTAAATTTCAGGTTCCGTCGAAGTATTTCTTTTTTTTAATGGTATAGTCTATTGCATTTACAAATAATCCTTGTTTAGTCACCCTAAATTCATTATTATAAATGTTTATATCTTTAGGTTTTCATTTTGTCATCTATAATATGTTTTGTTTTTTTTTTAATTTTGGCCATCTCATCAGTAATATGTTAGTTAAAGTTAAGGACCTGCGAGTTTGCCTATTTAGTTTACACTGTTTGTGTTAGGGACTCTAGAGAATGCAGCTGAATGAGAACTCATACTGCTATATGGTCATCACTCCAAGAATATGAAGTGCAGTCTTAACCCTTGTGATACTATGGTAGCACCAGTTCTCACCTTCACTCTACTATGCTGGGCACAAGGGTAGATAGAATGAATTCAAATGCTAGCACCAACTATGTGATGTGGCAGTCAAATTTTGCAGCCCAGTGACATCTGGTTGGCTGGCAGATAACACACAAAGGGGTCGTTAGCCGTAATAATGGGTCATGCAGCCAGCAGAAGGCTGGACCTGAGGTGAGGTCCCATATGCAGTTAATGCAGTAAATAAGCTCAGTTCTGATCAGAATGAGAGCTGTTATTTTACACTAAACTATCACCGAGGCCTCACAAATGAATTGATGAGAATCAGCTGTCATAGCCCTAGAGCAGTAAGTTTTTTTCATGTTTATCAAAATGAAAATTTATAATTTTTTATTTATATTACTTAAAGGTATTGCATATTAACTTTTTAAAGTGACTGTTGGACTTCATATGCTGTTTAGATCTATTATTCAAACTGAAAAGCCATGATTGATAACCTACTAGTCTATAATATGACAATGTGAAGTCACGTAAGCAGGCAGCAGCCTGGTCATGAGTCTTATTAACCTCATTATTATAACACATTTTATTCCATTTTTGCATTGTTGTTATGATATGAAATATGTTGAAAGCCTGAACAAAGCAAGAAATGTAAATGATAACACTCTTGTAATCTATTTTCAGAACAACATTGTTCAAATCTATTTTCATTTAGCTGATTTTCTCAAGAAGAGATCTACCCTCTCCCTCTCCGTCCCTTGATTATTTTTTATGATGAAAACCCTATTCACAATTTTCTTAGACTGCCTCAGTTATTAAGAAATTACATTTCTCATCCAGGCGTGATCTATCAACATTATTTTCAATGTTTGACAATATCCACTCCAGACAGTGAATCAAATGTCTTGCACCCATTTGGAATGTGGCCTGTGTCACCAGTCTAATGGCAGTGATATCAGGCTCAGGAAGTGATCAAGACCTTCCAGAATTGAATTATTTGTTAGCTGTGGAAATCGAAAACACAACTTAATTTTATGGATGAAAGTTCAGTACTTGTGGATACATACAATAAGTTGTTGTTTTTTTCTGATTTATGACATTTGTGATGTAGAATTGTTTCTGAATGCAGTTTTCCCAGAATTATGATCATTGCACCAGGGTTACATCCTCCTACTTCAGATAAATATGTTTTGAGCCAGAATATTGCTTCTTCCAAAAATTTTTTCTCAGCTGATGAAAAAACATGAAAGGGTCAACATAATTTGATTTAGTCAAAAAATGCCAGCTTCTGTCACATTTTGACTGGCTGCAAGATAAAGGTAAAACTAAAGTAATATTGGAAAGTCTGCCAAAGTCATTTGTAATTTTACAAACACTTTTGGCTCTCAGTTCACTGTTAGTTGTATTTAATGTCTCCTAGAATGGTAGCTCTTTTTAGAGAGGAGGTACTGATTTCAGGGTTCCTCACAAATATAAGAAAATGTAATGGCCAGTCTGTTCATGACTTTTGTGTGAGTGTTATGTAAGTGAAATACCGATGCCCTGTACAGTGTCATAATAATGCTCATCATGGCAGCCTTAGTGGTAGAGTATAGGCAGAAAGCTTAGTTGCACATTACATGAATGATAAGCACACAACGCACAGTGTGGAAGAAACTATAGATAAAATACTCTTATGGCAAGTGAATCAGCAGAAAGCCACAGAAGAAATATCCCCTTTGCACAGAAGTCGTGCTTTTGGCCCTTTATATTTCCTGACACTCGAAGGAAACTGGGCTATACTTGGGTCATGATCTCAGGTGCTCTTCCGCCGTTGTTACTTTGCCATTAAATGTTAATTGGTTATACATTTTGGTTGGTTGTCCATAGGTATGCAAATGTCAATGCTCAGACAGATTGCTTTGTCTGCTGTTGTGGATGAACTTTTATTGTGATAAAATGATTACAAAAGATCTTGTTGTATTATGGTGAGGTAATGCCCTGCAGTTGCCAAACACAAACTTTAAAAACCGTATTCCTTCTAATTGTTAACACGCTGTCTTATACATGCCCTCCTTGCTTTATTCCATAAAGATATCATATAAGATGTCATTCAGAGTTTGCAAGGCCACAAAGCACACCAATAGAACTACTGATTTTTTTTTTTTCTCTGAGATGTTTCACTGAGCATTTTTCAACCAAAAACTTTTGCCATTACTGCTCTCTCTCAAACTTTCCAGCCTCTCCATGCTGCTCAGACTGCATCAGATTGTTTTCAAATAGAAGTAGCTACCTACTTCAATCTCGCACACAGGAAGTGCCGGTCAGAGAGAATACGATACACTCTATTCACCAAAGGTTCTTTTATGCAGTGCATTTTCATATACATGACTGTGGTGGATAGTCTGACTACTGTGAAAATGACCTGTCTCATGCTGTAAAAGTATTAGGTGATAGAGACAGATAAAAAGCAATGTTCTTCCTCTCAGAATAAGTAAGAGAAAACTACCATCCATTTTGCTGTAAAATGTCATAATCAACAAAACTGCAGTGTGGAGAAAGACAGGAATGTATACAATAATTATAGTAGCATGACTATGCCTAAATTCCACACAGACCTGTAATGTTTTTAAAGTTTTGAGCTTGTTTGTGAATTCAGATAATGTCATCAGAACTTGAATAAAATTCTGAACAAAATGATACCCTAATTTACATATGACCTAATTTGTGGTATCTAATTATCTAGTGTGTTAACACGACCATATGGCGCCATTAGAAACCAGGATTCCAGGGGCTGTGTGAGCTCACTGACCAGTTTTGGCGTATAGCTAATGCTGAGATGGCAGTCAGGTGATTTGCTTGTTTAATGGAGATTTTAATCACAAGCAAGATGTCATACACTACCAGTTCATTTGTGATAAGTATTACTCCGTAAGGTTGTTTTATGGTTGGTTATTATAATCTCTTGTATGACTCTTCTGTGATTAGTTATACAGTAAGGTTGTTTTGTGATTAATTATAAAGGAAAGCTGTTTTATTCATTGGTTATATTTAACCAGTGGTCGTGGTGCATGTAGTCCATTGTCATTCGCTGATTTGTCGCCAGTTATGTCATATGATATGTTAATCATATTTTCTTGACAAGTCCGATAATTGTTAGTCTTTATGAAAAGGAACTCAGTCTATACACCCCTCTAACTTACAAATACAAGTTAGTCACATATTATTTAAAGTAGTAATTTGTAATATTAGATTGATCCAGAATTATTTTAAATAGTCAGATAGATCCAATACTTTTGCAGTTAGGCCCAAAGGTGGATCCTAAGATCAAGCTTTTCAAGCTCCTTGTGGAGTGAAGTTTGGCAATAGATAATAACAATTATGTCCTGAAATCTTAGTGCACTGTGTATAAGGCGAGATATGGTCATATTTTCCCTGACCAATGAGATACTCCATTCACAAGTCTTTGCCATTATGTAAGATAAAATAAGAGTTTTATTTTATTTCGTATTTTCTTGTGTTCTCCAAAAAGCAATACCACTCTTTACTGGTTCAAAATTTGAGTATATGTTTAAAATGGCATTTGTGTGAGAGAGCAAGTTTCATATTTTGATCCTGTGTTTGACAGAGCTACTCACTGTCTGTCAGAGGCTGGATATGTTTTACCTCTTCCATAAGAGCTGATCTTTCATAAACGCCAGTAAAAAGTTACTCAATTTGTTTTGCGTATAATGTACTTTAATGTCAGGATGTGTATTTCAACTCAACAGAGTTCTTCACATCAAACATCTTTGTGCTAAAAATGTTCATATTGGGGGGAATAGACATCCATTGCTCAAAGAGATTTGAAAGCCTTACCAGTATTAGTAAAAAGGAAACACCAGAAAGTCTATGTTTTTTATGCTGCTCATCCATCGCTTTTATGCTTAACCTATTGCTTGTTTGCTGATTTATTAAGACTGAAAATATGTGAGTCAGTAGGTTTAAATTTTTAATGGATGTGGCTAATCTTTTATGGTTTATTTCATGGTTGTATATTTTTGTTACTGCACAGTTTGCTTTGTGTGGCTAGTGATCATTGAGACCCAAAATACTCACTTTTCAAAAGAAAATCGGCTGTCTTTTTTCTGATCAGTACTAAGGACGCAAGAAAAGTTTGAAATTCTTAAATCCTAGACAAGGGTCCTCATTAGCGACAATTTTTAACTTTTATTGGGCAGCAAATACAAGTAATTTTGATCTAATGTCTTTTAGAACCAAACCCAAAAAAATGCAACAGAGATATAATTGTTTTGAAGCCAAGGGTTGTTCAAAAGGGCCAGATATTTGCTACTTCACAAATGATTCAAATCTGGCAACCTTGTAAACTTCAGAACCTCAAGAGAAGTAATTCTGGTAGAGTTTTTAACTGAACTTACATCAACACAATTTTTTATATTTACAGGTCCCTTGATTTGTGGATTGTGATATACAAAACTCCTTCACCTTTTCCTCATGAAAAGCCTCTTGTTTTGCAGAATTTTAATGGCAGATCATGCATTGTAATTTGATCAGATGAGAAAACTTACAATTTTGTTTACCATTTATTCATATTATTTCTGCTACAACTTTGTGCAAGATAGTTTTCCTCCTCAGAGGAACAAAGCTTATCAAATTGTGATAATTTGTACTTTTGTATGCAAACATAACAGTGTAGACTGCTCAAAATCAAAGTGTGTTTCTCTGCAGAGATACCCTCAGTGGTGAAAAACTGTAATGGATACTTGTGTTTTGAAGAACCATTTTCTGCATCTATATTGATGCACAGGCATTTTGTAGTCTTATACTACAGGTAATATGAAAGCAATACAAGATATCTTGCAAGTGCATTTCATCTATGTTACTCATTTGTGAACAGAGATGATATGTTCTGTTTCCGACAATCTTACATCATAAAATTCCCTCAAAGACTGGTACCAATTTGATGATGAGAGATGACTCTCGCCATGAAGTTTGATGCTGCCATAAACGTTAAAAACATGAACATTTTAAAATACTATTTGAGAGAAAAACAATGTTACGAAATTTAGGCCATGGTGATTTTTTCTTTGATAATTTGAACAAATATCTGACATTCTTAGGAGTGCTCAGAAATGATGTCCTTTTTAAAGACAGCAATTTGGACACTTTAACCCTTATCTGGTGATTACTTTTTGTAACACAAACGTGATTACGGGCCTGGCAGGCCCGTACTATAAACCTGTGCAGCAAACATGATGTGTGATTTTGTAACTCAAATTTTATTATTAATACCGCCACAATGCTCATTGAATCATTGAAAAACATGAAAGAATAGAACAGTTACCTTTCGCTTTGTCATTCCAGTAGAAATGAAAGTAAGGATAAAACAAATTATCTTTTGATTTATCAATCAATAAAGTGAGGATGAAAGAATTAACCTTTGCACAACTGTTACCATTCAAACAGAGAACAAAAAAAAATTATATGAAGGATGAGGCATAGTTGGTGTAAAGATAGGAGAGCCATATCTTCTGCCCCACAGCTTGTCCACTGACAAGTGATTTTGTTTCAAATGGCCTGCTGCCATGATGAGTGCTTTGTAGGCCCAAATTTCAGTTTTATCAATAGGCCGCCATTTGGTCCCACCTCCCTTTTCCTCATACACCCTCTCAGCTTCATTGTTTGTATGGGTAACTATTGTGTCTATCACATTGTCTGGAAAATACAGATGAAAAGCCTGCTCTATTTCAGTTATTTCACCAGGTAAGTTCTTAGGCTTAGCACGGGAGCGCACAATATTTTGTGTGTATACTCGGGTTCTTGGTTGAGGTGTGCATTCCCAAACAATATCATCCCTCGCAGTATACTGTCTCGGTCCTTCAGCAGCAGGCAGCTCCCTTTCTACATCTGGATCAGATTCTTCTCCCTCTTCTTCTTCAATTCTCTCAGATAGATCTACTTCAAGCATATATATATCTTCTTCTGAATCTGTATCATCAGATGGCACATATTCATCTTCTGAAGACACAGCTGAACCTTCATCATCATGACTATTGTCAACATTGCAATATTGCATTCTGTTTGCAAAGTAGCAAACACATCCCTGTCAGTCATTTTAGAATTTTAACCTCTAACTCTAAATTGTTGCCCCTGAGAAACAAAGAAAAGAAAGGAAAGTTTCACTGAAAAGAAAGGAAATGAAAAAAAGTGTAGAAAATCATTCTTCACCTTGGATTTATCAAAGGAAATACAGCAATTATAGTCTAGTGCCGGGCCTCCCAAGCCGGTAATTGATTTTTGTGGATGTGTGAAAAAACTTCATATATTTTTTCTTTTATTTCTTTGCATGTCAACTTTTGCTGTATTGCACAGAATAGGCTTGTAGAGACTTTCATGGCTCATCAAGTCATTTCAATCCGTTTTCACGTAGTTACAGTAAAATCATGCATCTTCGGGCCTCTCAGGCCCGTAATTGCCGGATAAGGGTTAATTAAAAAGGTGGGATTCACCCTCTCAGATCAATTAGCATGTCCAATTTTTTTTATGACAGTCATTGAGAACTGATTGTGTAAAGAAAGCTCTGTACCAGAGAACTCTCGAAAACTTTCCAGGTCCTATTTTCTTGGCCTGGTTCCATCCCTGTTAAAAGAAATATGTTTTTGTTTCCTCCTAATTGTATAGAAAGTGGTTTGCCAGATTAGAGAGTATGGCTCACAAGGGCATTTATTAAGTATGATTCCAAGTCTTTCTGCACATAGTGAACCATCTTTATATAGAATGAAATTTCCCATATTTTAGAAGTTACTTTGTCTCTTAAAATGATTTCCTACTCAATTTTTTTAGCCAACAATATTTGTAGTATATTTGTATTTTTCAGGATGAAAGCCATCAATAGAGGAAAATAATTTAACCATTTCCAAAACTTTGCTGCAAACAAGAACAAGTTATTAAAAATATTATTATTTCTAAAAGTATTCATTACTGTTAGTTGTTACTTTTAATGTCATTGCTGTTGCCATTGAATGTGGGGAAAATCATCAGTGGCCTTCTTCTTTTCGTTTCCAATAAAGTTTAGTCAACAATCACATAATAAAGCTGTGTGATATGATAGTAATTGAAATTTAGCATTAGAATGTTAATCAAATTGAATGAAACAGCAAGACAAGACTGGAAGTGCAGCAGTTTAAGTGTGTCACATAGTGGTACTTCATAATTGTATTTCACTTTTTTTTTCAGTCAGCTCAAGCCTGTAAACTTACAACTAGCTGTCATTTGTTGAAAATAGGGAATTCCTGGTAGTTACATCATGCAAATTTGCATTTTGCTATTTTTGTTCTAAATATGTATCCTTGAGTTTTAAAAATATGATCTAATGTGATTAGGATTTTAGAGATGTACACATTTTATGAAATGTTTTAAATAAACTATATGTGATTACAACATGTTAGTTTCTGCATTACTCTGTCTGATTCTTTGTAGTTGTCCAAGTGTGTTTGCAGAATACCATAACCATGGTGGTGACAAAGCTTAAGAACAAGGCAAGAGGTAGCCGGCTTTCTGGGAGCTTAATTACACTGGGTCTGGATTCAGTTTGCTTTATTTTTCCATGAACCAGCAAAACAATAAGAGTGCTTCAAAACCCCACAGTAGTTGTTCACAGTAAGTTCAATTACTTCAGCTTCAGCTACTGCCACCGAAGTTTGAACTTGAACTCTTGAAAACAACCTCCCTTAGCGTAACAAATGTAGACTGAATGTTTTGGAGACAAGACTAATTCAAAATCAGATTACTGTGTTCCGATCCTTAAGAAATTAAGAAATTTTGAAAGGACACCCATAGGCCTATCCTACAGTTCAGGGAGTTTCAGGCCTTGAAATGGTTTATCTAATCGTTTTTGAGATGGACCATTTTGTGACCACAGCTTTGTAAAGAGGTGTTCTGAACAATGGACCAGCTGTAACCTTCATAAGATTTATAGACAGGTCGAAGATGTCTTACACCCATATCGCTCTTCAGCTCTTAAGCTTAAACCCCATTACATTAGGGATGTAGCGAGGGTGCTTTTTTGTTTTTGTTTTTGAAAATCTAGCACGTACATGCAACCAGCTGTCTATAAGGGGTTAAGATTTTGCACAAGACAAGACATTTACTACGAACTGCCTTGGTACTAGATATACAAAGGTATTATAATTGCTATCAACCTGCCTGCATACATTAGAGTAAAAGAAACGACTGTTCAATGAGTACAGTTTTTGGTCCCATTTGAGACAGAAGCCCTGTCATTTGAAATATCACAGTTTCAGATAAGAATAAATACTTTTTGCATAGAAAATCAGTCAGTTTTGTCAATAGTCCGTTTGATCCAAGTAAGAGCCAAAAGTCCAATTAGTTATTTGGGTGCCAAAGGCTTTTAAAAGAGAGTAAAAAAAGCTGGTATTTGGCTACGAAAGAGCCAAGCCTGGCAACCCTGAGAAAAACTCGGGAAACCATTCACGGAAGAATCAAATCACAGTCAGCACAACGGGTAATCTAGTCTTCCCTCGGATTGCTTGCCACCTTTTTTTAAAAAATAGTTTCTCTTGTGACACAGCCTTGGATGCAATACATTGTGCAAATGGGAGCGCTGATTCTGTGGAACAGTGTATGGGTTTTCAAATTATCGGCGCGCGAGTAAAATTAGCTAACTGTGACAAAGTCGTATTGACAATCCTTGTGCATGGCTTCGGGTGAATTACAGTATTTATAAGTATGTTGTTTCAAAATTTTACAAAACATTTCTGATTAGTTACATTTGGATTGGATGAATTCAACAATATATTGGTAATCTCAGATCCATAGATCTGCATTGTATTCCTGTTGCTTTGGATTGCCGTTCTGAACATGTGTACGACTTAGTAAGAGGACAGCTTGGTAAGAGCCAAGCATCGCGATCCCCCTCTACTGCAACCCACTGCATCCCTGCATTATATCCGCTTCCTGGTTTTACTACGACCCCCACGCCCTGGTGGCAGGTCGTGATGAATATTTGATTATTTCCCTTGTGACGAACTTCGTGGGTTACTGTTCTTGATGACAGATTACAAATGTGACATTACTGTATGCTAATAAACCATCAACTACGCATTCCTTCATAGTTATGGAAGACAGGGTCGTTACTACCTTGTCTGGACTCCTTCCTCCCGCGGAAAACCATTGCTTCGTTACACCCTCCCCTCCACCCCAGCCCGTCCCCCCCCCTTCCCNCCCCCCCTTCCCCGCCACTTTCATGTATCAACTCTTAAAAGAAAAATGACATTTCTTTCTGTGCTTTCGTTTCATGTTTTTACGAGTGACCAAACATGCATTTGAATCATAAATAAGGCTAAATGCAGGAATGTTCTTCGGTAGGACATGGGGCGTATGAAAAGTGCAAAATACCCGAGTTTAATGATTAACTTACATTTCCTTCTGTTTTTACGGTGGTTTTGGTTTTTTTTTTTGGTCAATGGACATGGCACTAGACATTATCACACCTTATGTACAAACAAGGAAGGTCACTGACTATGAGTAGCGATTAAATTCATTACGAGTGGTCAGTGTTGTGGTCATTATTCTGACAACCGATCGCCTCAGGTCTTTCTGTTATTATAGTATAATCAGTACGAATGTTGAGTACATAACTGTAGCACAATTTCATTAGTTATCAACTCATCGAGGGTTTGTTGGTTTCATGCCAACAGTCACCGCACTCAACGTAAACATAATTCGAATTGTCACTTTCATTGTCACTTTGCTGAAAAAAAACACAAAACATTTTCCAAATGGATGTACGCAAAAAGGGTCGCGTAAAAAAAAAATTAACATAAGGGACCAGGCAATGGTCACAGGATCAAGTCAAAATCTTGGGAGAGCCCGAAATCAGCCAATGTGACGTTTTTGATTGTGTGATAGATAGATGTGTGTGCCTGTTTAATCATATGTATGTTCCTCTTTGGATTTTCAAAATACTCTCACGTGAGACTGGTGGAGATCGACGTATTTTGAGAAAGCCATTGCACATTCTCTAACAGAATGAACAAATTCAGTGCGATGGTTGAATGCTCTTTTGAAAACGCTTCCTTCCAAATTCCCTCAGTTTTCACGAAGTCAGTTTGCTCTTGGCTGTTCCCATTACAGTGCAACATGATGCGTGACTAACTGTCTAAATTCCTATCCCGCCAGGGGCGTTGCATCAATGTAATCTGTGAATCTGAGAATACCAATATATCATCGTATTTATCTAATACAGTTTAACTAATCCCAAGTGTTTTATAAACTTTTCAAACATCACCTTCATACTGTTTCACCTATATGAGTCATTTACAAGCATTGAGTGTAAGATAGTTTTCTTGGCTGATGGTCTGAAAATGTTTACACTGTTTTAAACTCTGAAATTCCCTATACACAATATATTGCATTCAACGGCTGTATCAGGAACGAAAACTTTAAAAACAAGGTGGCGAATAAACTGAGAGAAACCGAGATTATCCTCTTTGATGACTGTTATTTTTAGTTTTGACGCAAGACCCTTTCCGCGAACGGATTCCCGGATTTTTCTTCTTTTGACGACGAGAGGCTGATAGTCTAGACGGCACCGGAACCCTTCAAATACTATAATCGCAGAGTTCATGACAAATAGAGCCTTTGTAATAGTTTTGTTTAATGGAGATCACTTCTAAGATCGCCAATCTTCTTACTGCAAGCTTTTGGTGGAGCAAGAGGAAGGAGATTTTTTTTTGGGGGGGGGGGGGNGGGGGGAGGTTAAATTCTTAAACTATCTTCTTGAGTTGGATTTGATTGTTGTCACTGCGGTTTAATGATAACTGGATACCTGAGAAGCAGACTGATCTAACCGACGCAGATTCACTTTCGAGAAAATCGCATTTTCAGTTTTGTGCACTTCAGAACTTTCAAATATTCATAAAATATCTCATAATTGAGATATCGATTCTGGACAAACGCCAACTAGTTCAGCAAGACACTACTGAATTACTATTGTCAGAAATATTGCATTCAGCATTCGATTCGTATTTTCCTCAATATTCGAGATTTGTGGATTATAGATATCGGATAAATTTCCTAGGTAAAGAGAACTAAGCCATAAAATGTGGGTTAGCGTCTAAATTTTCGCCACGTTATTTTCAGGTAAAGAGAATCAAGCCACTGAGCGGGCGTTTTAACAAGATTAACACAAAGCATCGAAGACTTTTCATCATAGGTTTTATATTCTTATGTTAATACATTTAGTATCCATTCATGTCTTTAAACTAAGCAAACTTCCAGGACATTAATGATCCTTACAGTAAATCATGTGTACCGTAAAAAAACTCTGGTAAGATCTCATGGTCAGTAAAATTACGCAGAATACAATAAAAGCCATAGAAAAATAATATGTGTATTTAAACAATCATTAAAGACATCCGATGTCAACCAGTCATAAGAATATGATAGTATGTATTTACTCTGCTGGTCAAATTTCTAAACTAAAGAAACCCGTTACTATTGTACAATGAATATACTATACATAAATAAATACTCTATATTATACTGAAATAATGTTATCTAGAGAAACGGAGATACACACCTTCCAGTTTTCAGTCTGTCATTTGAACTCCTATAAAATACCTATTAACCTAATCGTTTTCGACCACTCGTGGCGCGTACACTTTTTTTTTTTTACGAATTGTAAGCACGAGGTGATGCCAGATATGCATTTCTTGAGGTGCCATTATTTTAAGTAGACAAACTTTACAGTAAAGAGTGAATAAGCAAAAATACATTTTTCACATTAAACAAAGAAATCTCTCAAAGGCATTATATTAAAAATCTATCCTTTTCTCATCAAAGATCTTATATCAAAGAAGTATTACTGAGAATATAAAATCTGTAGATTGAAAACTGGCTGTGATTTAGGATTTTGAAGGTGAAAAACGATGAAAATGAGAAATCAGCACTAATAATTAATGAACATTATTATATTGGCATTGTCCCTCTTGTGTTTCAAAGTCTTTTTGAAAACTTAGTTGCCATCTCCCGACAATACGACGATAGGAAATATAGATAGCATGGTAACTGATGCTTAATTTGATGAAAACTGATCACGTACAACTTAAAATTTGTGACCCGCAGATTTCCACAATAGCTTTAGAAACACACACATTTGAGAGCACACTACCAATTTACCAGTGTTATTTAACAACTATGTACCAGTATCGCTGTATGATCATTTGACTGAAAGGAATAGATGTCAATACATATTTTTCCGATTATCACTAGATCAGTAATGTTGATGAAAAGAAGATTTCAGTTACAAGCTATAAAACTATAGTCTTCGTAGTGCTGGAACACAACTTTCTAGAACATCACCATCACCATCCCTTCCTTCCGCCTACAAATGTTGACATTATTTATCCAAAAGTAAATCATCTGCATCGTAAAAAGTCTAATTAGGAACTGTCCTGATTAGTTAGATCACCTTAAAAAACACATAGTCATAGAAAACTACATTATATGTGAGCATTTAAATAAGCATTACAAACATGCTGATATCATATTAAATACTTCAGGTACTTTAGCCTTAGAGGCAATCACATAACAACATCTGCATTTAAAAGCCCATTACCATTTAACAGCAGTTAACAAACGTATACCATTATGACTGTGTGAACAGTTTTTTTGGTTTTTTTTGAAGGAAAGCTATGAATCACAGTGATATTGATGATCATTTGACCAGCTGGAGAAAGGAAGATATTGATTACAAGTGTCAAGTCTACAGTCTTCGTAGAGCAAGACATAGCAAATTTCAACCACTACTGACAAACAAATAAACAAACAATCAAATAAACATCCTGTTGAAAATCACCGCTTTGATTATGAGCCCTTAGGATAGGTATTTCCGTGCAGAATTTGCTTTGATGTTTGGTGGCTTTCGTATGTTGGAAATCTTTGAAGGTGGCTTTTCATCTGGTCAGTTTCACTTCAGTCCGAGGCGTTATTCTGGCAGGTCGATGTGTTGCCTCCTTTTCATAAGGGTAATCTTATTTTGCTAAGGCTCTGATTCTATAGATCTGCAAGCACTCATCATCATTCTGTTTGTAGCCTATGTAGTATTTCATAGAGTTTGTCCATATCTTCATAAAGTTTTGGATATTTGAAGTAGTGTTAACTAAAACAACATAACGATAGGGCTTAGGTCATAACCATGACACTTATTGTACACATCGATATACAGTGGTCTGCAGCATTCAGAATACCAAATGTCTCAGAGAATGGGGTTGGTTCACTTTTAGACTCTCAGTGACGGCATAGCAAAAGGAGCTAAGCCACATACTTTGTGGCAGAGAAGGCTAACAGCTTTGTTTTGTGGAAGAGAGGACTATACCATTAAGTTAAGCTGTTGGGTGATGGGTTATTGCCTGGTGTGATCTTGCTTAAGTGGTGATGGTGTGGCGATGGTGAAGATAATAAAAGTCCAAGCCGGGAAATGTTCTTAAGCTTTAATTTGAGCTATGACTTATGACGACATTGGCTTATACTCGTGAACCCTAGGTCTGCTCACCCGGTCTGCTCTCTTGGTCTGCGCTCTTAGTTTTTCCACCACCCTCGGTCTTGCTTTCTTCCAGTATATATAGCGTTCCTCTCTATCGCTATTTCCTCAGGCCAGCACCAGATCGGCTGATCTTCACGTGATCAGTCAAAGTGCGACCAATTTAAATTAACGTAATTCCAATTCCCACACTTGTTTTCTAAACCTCATCAATAATCTTATAGTAAAGAATTTTAAGCATTTGTTTATTTGGACTATGTGACGCCGAAGAATTTGAAATGGACATAAATTGTCCATCATATGTCCACCGACTTGTCTTACGAGTCATCCTTTTTCGGAAATAGAGTTAACCTTTCTCATCAGGACACTCCGATAAGACCACGTAATATAATTTGAGAGTCCCCTGACTGAAAAGGTTAACTCTCCCTACGAACTCTGTAACAAAGCCATTCTGCCACGGGGAAAAAAAGCCTCATCTCTGGCCATGTGGGTTAATTTATACCCTTATTCCATGAAAACTATTTTGTCATAGAATTTCCACTGTGAAAATATCAATGGACGATGTCCTTCATAACCCGCATGCCAAAAATCTCAGTTTTTTTTTATTTTGTGAGTTAGACCGGTCTGACCGGTTTCGCAGGCATCCAACTTTATTGTCATATTCGAGATTGTCACTTTTACATTATAATGGGCAATGAGAAACGACGGTTTTGAAAGAGGCGTAGCCATACTTTTTTAGTGTTGTTGTCGTTCTTTATGCATAAACATTGACGGTTTCATCAGGGGCGAAGGCTGACTTTCTCAGCAGGGTAATCATAGTTGAACATGCTTGTCACTTATAGTCACGTTTGCGGTATTAGTCGAAAGTGCTATAATATCCGTTCGTAGAGTCACATCTGATCGTAGAGTCACATCTGATGTTCACAATATGATACTGTAACACAGAGTATGGACTTTAAACATCCGTAGGCATAATCACAATTCCTGAAAAGCTACAACAAAAGTTGGAGTAGTTAGAAACAGGTTGGCTGAAAAGGCACCGAAAAGTACTGATTAGTTACAGGGCCAGGATCGCACAAAAAATACATGTATATTATCACTCACCAGGGTGTAATGGCTCCAAAATTGTAGAATTTAGGTCCAGTTAGGCTAGACCTAGCAGCCCTAGGCTAATAAACAAAACATTGGGAACACGACCGTGCAGGAAAAATCCATCCAGACCGTTACGGTAGGGGAGTGACCTGTCAAGCTTTAAAAAGAATGACCTTTGCTTGCTTGGGTAGCAGACTGACTAACATCTTTGGACAAACCGCACTATGCTCAGCGACTCCCCCCCCGCCCCCGTTTCCATCTCTAGCCAAATATCCTGACCTAAAACAAGAAGATACTAATTTTATTGAAAACGTAATTTTCAGGCCCAGTCTACATCATGAAGCCAGTCCACCTTTTTGCAAATGGGTAGGCCTATGTGAGTATTGCCATCGTCAAACCTTGCCGGTTTTGAGAACAGGGAGGCCAACTGAATTACTTTTCCAAGACGTTTTGTCATTCATGTTATTTCCCAAAAAGAATTTATGTTTATTTAATAAGTTTGTTTGTATGTTTCATAAAGTCAGAAACCTCCTTCATAAAAAAGTAAATCTACCCCAAGGTGCTTTCCTCAACCAAAGATTTTGGGAATCAGCTACATTGCACTATAAAATAGGCAACGTGGCAACACCAGCACTGGGCTTGTGAATGGAGGTATGTGTGTGGCGAGACTGTTCATGTGGCTTTCTGTGAGTGTGGATTCATTTCTAAACCGGGCGAAAAGTAAGAGTGGTCGTAAACTTGTGACTGATGGCATGTCACTTGTCAGCAACAGTATTAATTATTGTCGAATAAAGAGGCCCTTGATAATAATGAATTTCACCAAATGCTAGAGAGTATGTCTCGTTTTACCAATATGTTATTTTTGTTCCGCATCGCATTAAACCGCAATAGGTGAAAGTACCACAAATCAAGCGGAGACCTTGATTAGCAGCTCTTCTTTACTAGCCGGTGAAATTTCCTTGCTTTCATTGTGGTTTTTTTTTTGTGAGGCCATTCCACATTTGGCTGTAGGGGTGTACAGGTTCTTCTTCATCCCTATTAATCAGTGAATAGAGCAGAGAAAATTTGAGGGGTATCAGGTTCTGAACGTAGGTCAAAGTAAGAATAGGCCTGACAAAGAGCAAATAAATAGGATTCGGCGGAGTTCTTATTTAACTTGCCACGAAGGCCAAGGGCGACCAACGGCATTTTCGGCTGGTAATCAGTGATTATTTGATTATATTATGGACCCTTCGTCCCTGGGTTTCATACAGTCAGCTGGTTGAATGGAAGTGCTAGATTACCCCCCAAAAAGTCACTCTCGCTACGCCCCTGCATCGAGCTCTAAGTGGTTCTAAAATTCTGCCACCCAATCTTCCGGGACGACGACGACAACAACAACAATAACAACAACAACAACAACAACAACAACAACAATTCTTGGAAATATGTCAGTTACAGACAATAAATCGAGATACGTTCGTATGCTCAAGTACTTTGTTTTCTCGAGATGAGATGAGGAAGTTAGAGCTTCAGGAAGCAGGATTTAAAGAAAAAACAAACCTAACACCCGGGACAGGTCTATAAAAGGGCATCCCATCTGGATTTATACAGTGGGTCTACTTCAACTAGTCTCGCCTAATTTCAACTACTGTAGTTTCAACTAGTCTTCTGTCCACTGTCGTTAGTTCAGTTAAAAATCCAGATTTCAGATAGACGATTTGACGAGTTAGTCTACTCCAAGGCTGACCGCTGACGATGGCTTTTAAATATTACATCGTGTTCCTTGCGGCGACAATTGTTGCCAAAGGTAAGCTAGATTTAGATAATAAGAGAACTGAACTACAATGAGGATAACAATAATAGTCAACACTTCCGATAGAGCAGAAACAGCACTAATAAAGCAACAACTGAGTCTATATTTTATAGGCTTTCCACATGCAAAAAAAAAAAATTACTATAGAAAAGTGGAATGCGGCCATTGGTAAAGATCTTTTACTGGCCATTTATTGTAGAGCGCAGATGACATTTCCGTTTTACCATCACACTGTACATGACGAACTAGAATCAGGTGTGAATTTCATAACTAGAACTTTATAACGTGCAAGATTATCGTAACACTAGGAAATGCCCCGTGTCCGTGCTCAGCGTTGCCATAACGATCAGTGAAAGATCCGCACTTGAAAGTAAAATCTCTCTCTGTGATTCTCTCTGTCTGTCTGTCTGTCTGTCTGTCTGTCTGTCTGTCTGTCTGTCTGTCTGTCTGTCTGTCTGTCTCTCTCTCTCTCTCTCTCTCTCTCTCTCTCTCTCTCTCTCTCTTTCTCCATCTCTCTCTCCATCTGCTGTTGTAGCTGACTCCGCTATATCTCAAACGAGCAATTTCATCTCCATTTTGATTGTTGTACGATGGGGTGCCTCTCTAAATGTCCTTCCATGTTTCGGTCTGTCACGTTTCTCTTCTTCCTGGCACTATGGAATGGCTATCGTAGTCTCCTGGCAGCGTGGCGATGAGGCTTGTGAATAGAACTAAAAATATGAAGATTATCGTGTCTGAGGAATAGGGATTCGACAGAGTCAGGCGGTTTACATTGTTGTATTGCCATAGGGAAAGGCCCTCAACTCTGTATATTCACTCCGCTCAAGCGTAGTTAATGAGTAGCTGGCTCTAGAGCTGGGAAGTTCAGGGAGCTGCACCGCTGCGACTAGCGATGACTTTGTTACGTATTTCATTTGTTATTTTGTTCATGATGTGTTCTGTATGTATGTATGTAAGCTTACAATACTGTAAGGCGTTGTAAAAAAGTTTCCTTACAGGACAAATCAGAGTCCTATTTTCAATCACCCTCGAATACCATAACTGGAAGTTGAAGGATGCTGGAAATTCATAAATATACAAATATGAACATGTAAGAAGAATTTTCCATTGTTGTTTGTCAGAACAGGCATAGGATCGGCTTCAGATCTATGGCTGTCTAATGAGGAGAGGCAAGTATAAAAACTAAGTAACTAAGTAACTAAGTAGCTAACTAACTAACTAACTATCTAACTAACTAACTAACTAACTAACTAACTAACTAAACTAACTAACTAACTAACTAACTAACTAACTAACTAACTAACTAACTAACTAACTAACTGGCTAGCTGGCTGGCTGGCTGGCTGGCTGGCTAACTATCTAGCTAGCTAGCAAACTAACTAACTAACTAACTAACTAACTAACTAACTAACTAACTAACTAACTAACTACAACGACAATAAAGTCCTGTTTCCAGTTTCATTTATCCGAGTCTAATCATTCTTATTCCGTCGATGTCTTCGCAGCGTCCCTGGCCTCCTCCTGTCCCAGTATTGTGTCCAGAAGCACCTGGGGTGCCCGGTCAGCGAGTTCGTCCAACCTGCGCGTGAATCCGCCTCCCATGGTCTTCATCCACCATACGACCGGAAGTGGTTGCACCTCCCAGGCCACCTGCTCCAGCAAAGTTAGGGGATTCCAGACTTATCACATGGAAACCAGTACGTACAACTGAACTACACTTGACCCTCGATCTAAAGTATGCCTTGGTACATGGAAAAAAAATAAAATTCTCAGTAACACCTCGATATAAAGTACAGTATGCGTTATTGCGTGGAAAAAAAATAGACTTGGAGTTATCTGTAGAGCTTTTTGTGTCTGTTGGCGTATAACATCGTTTTCCACCTGGACTTTACTTGAGAAGAAAAGTTTGGAATTAGGTGTCTCAGGTAGACTCTCTCAGATCTTAAATCTGAACCACCTCAGATAGTCAGCATCAGCAGCACTAGCAGCTCACCATCATCATCATCAGCAACAACAACATATATCTTGGTAAACAGAATGTTTTAGGACTCCAGACAGTAGTTTGACCGCAGTATTGAACTGCGTCTTTTGAAACTGGCTAGTTCCCCTGCGTGTCTCTGACTTCCAGGTTTCAGGCCCTGACAGTATTAGAAGGTCAAATCACTCGCTTTGGACAAACCAGTTAATCCGCTAATATATTAAAAAAAAATCCCCCTTTTTGGGGTCCTGCCAGCCAGCGTCAGGGTGTAAAAAATGACCTGTGATATAAATAAAACACCATTTTTGAACATTTCGGGTACACTTTGAGCCCTCTAGATTTTATAAAAATAAAGTGTTTTGCCTTTGTATAAGCGCGCAGTCAAAATCAGCCTAATGAAAAATTCGGGACCAAGTCAGAATTCGAGGTGATTTTTTTTTTGAAAGATTTGTGAAAAGTTTAGGGCGTCGACCTTCTTTTTTTCTTCCCCTCAAAAGATCGGGCAAAAGAAGTACTTTAATCTCCATGGGAGAAATTTCCGGAAATCACAGTGGTATTTGTAAGCTTATAATAGCATAAATGTTAATAGAGCCGAAAGAAGAAAAAACAATAGGTGCTAGTAAGTTTTGTAGAGGGGGCTTGCTCTCCACTTTAAAATACGATGAGCCATAAACAAACAAACAATCAAACAAACAAACAAACAACAAACGAAAAAAAACAACTTAATTCAAATTCAAATAACTCCAAAAAGTAGAGAGATAAGATTTTAAGCATAACAGATGTACTCTTTAATAGTTGCAAAATTTATTGATCTAGGTGCTATGCTTTTGCCACAGAACACACACACACACACACACACACAAACACACACACACACACANACACACACACACACACACACACACACACACACACACACACACACACACACACACACACACACACACACACAAAACGTCAAATATGGCGTTCCACGGCCAATGTGCCAGACGCACTCCAGGTATGCTATTAACAGACAATTTTTTTTCCCGATATTTCAGTCGTAACATCACCGTAGCATCTAAAACTGATA
>JAWQUT010000147.1:916139-918639 GCA_033807755.1 Ellobium chinense | reverse complement strand
TGGAGTCCAGGTACGGTACCTTTTACTGACGACTGGCTGACCCAGTGACCTTTCGTTCTGATTCTCTTCCTTTTCTCCAAGAAATTTCAAGATTGATTTAAGAAACAGCAAGCTACGATGGAGAAAAGTATGTAATACATTATTTCATCAGGTGACATGGCGGGAGGGGAGCACCGCACAATGGCGCTAGTCATACATGGCTGCACAATTTCACCATGTCACACCGCCGGCTTTAAGAGCTTGATGTGTCTTCGTCTTAGCCTATTTTGGCTCTTCACCCTTCCCCCTCCCAGTCCTCCCCCACACCTCAGACAACAACAGTATACAAACATTTTTTTTTTTAGTATACAAACATCTACAACAAAAACCCGACTATGTCCAGAGACTATTCCACTTAGTGGATGGTATAGGATTATGAGCGGGTTATGGAAGTAAACGCACCCTTGGGATAGTTCCTAGGCATTATCATTATCTAGGAACTTTGTCATGAACCCTTTCTCTTTATTAATCCTGCCTCCCGCCCTAAACCAAGCACTGGGTGAGAGAGTTCCTAGATATTCCCCTCCTCCTACACACACAGACAAGACGGGTTCTACACCTCTGAATAATGTGCATGTTATGTGTGTGTGTGTGTGTGTGTGTGTGTGTGTGTGTGTGTGTGTGTGTGTGTGTGTCTGTGTCTGTGTGTCTGTGTGTCTGTGCCTGTGTTTCTGTGTGTTTGTGTTACAACATGGGAACAACACAAAACACCTCTCTTGCTCACAGAGTATCTGTATGGAACAAGCCGCTGTTCAGCCCTGCGAGGGACTTGCCAAGAAACAAGCGCACACTGCGGTGGTCGCTATAGCAGTGGCAAGTGTCCTGGACCATCAAACGTTCAGTGCTGCTCACGTAAGTAGACTAAACAACTGAAGCTCTTTCAAATGATTTCCAAGGACTGTGTCTTTCCCAAACTCAGTAACCGCACTTTCTTTGCAATATGAGTAGGTGGTGTATTCAAACATGCATTTCTATGTGAATTCATTCAAAATCTAATTGAGCTCAAAAGCTGCACTGCTTCAAATTTTACGTCTTTCAACAGTGAATAAAAATGCATGTGTTAAGAGCAATTACCTTAATGTTATTTCCCTTTATTTCAAAATGCGATGAATTGTTGCCTGCTTAATCGCAACCTTTGCGTAATCGGAATCCGTGTAAGTGCAACATTTTCTAGACAACCGGATACTGTAGTTTTCTAAAGTTAAGCCATGGGATATTCGAGACTTATTTCAGTGTACTTTCACCAGTCACTCGCTGATCTGAGCCTTGCTAGTTTCGGACCGGTATAATTTGTTTCGTTCCAATAAAATCTCACTTCAGCGGTTTTGGACCTGGGAATGCAGAATGCAGTATCACCAGTATTTTGGCCGGATGAAAACTTTAGGGGCCGGGGGAGGGAAGACGATAGGGAAGGAATGAAATTTTCCATTTGAATGCTTGTGACCAGACATCATGGTGCATTCATTAAACACAAAGCAGATGCTGCTGACTGAGTTGACAACGTACCCTTTGAGTCCAGGATGGATGAGCAGTATGCCTGCAAAACTGGCAAAAACAGTGACCTTGTTCTTGAACTAAGAAGAGCCGGAAACACTGACCAGAGTAATGGCTGTAGAAGTAGGGGCAAGGGATATGGTGAACACCTTACTCTATGACCTACTCAAATTGCTCGGAATACGAGGACGCAGCTTTCACTATGGCTTCACGGTGGCAAAGATGATGTAAAGCAAAGAATTAAGATACTGGTAGTTGCGGGTTCAAATCCCTCCCGAGGCAAAAAAAAAAATAAAAAAATCAACAGAAGGACATTTGGGAGTCATGACCTAAGTGTGGTCAGCCCCTTTAGTGTGTGAGGACGTTAAAAGAGCCGAAACACTTGTTAATCGGGTGTATCTTCCTCTGAAAATCTTCTGTTGATTCGCTCTCCAAGTAAAATAGTTTCCTATTTATTTGAAAATTAGTGAATGGGCGTGGAACTGCAAACGATTTTTATATAAAAAAAGGAAAAAAAAAATCTTCAAAACTGTATTCTTCATTCAAATCACACCACTTAAACACAACGTAACTTTCTTATAATATTTGATTGTTGTTGCTGTCGTCGTCATCATCGTTGTTGTTGCTGTTGTTGTTGTTGTTGTTGTTGTTGTTGTTGTTGTTGTTGTTGCTCTACTGCTGCGGTTAAAGTATCCATCCCTATAAAGCAAAACTCACCGGTACCTGTCTGTTGCCAGTAAGAATTGCTTTTTGCCCCTTCATACCAGTTACAGACAGGCTTTGTGCAATGTATACACGAATTACACGTGTTCATGACAGGGTGTCAGAGCATTACAGTGCAAATTAGTTGACATGTGCCATGTTTGCATCTGAAACTCACTGTTGGCATGATAATGGTTATGTCAATATGTGATGTATATTAGGCCTATGTTGATGTACAGTGAGCCTGTGTTACTGGCGGGCAGGG
>JAWQUT010000147.1:898529-912242 GCA_033807755.1 Ellobium chinense | reverse complement strand
CACACACACAAAATAACACCGGGCTACAAAAGAAGTAAGCCGTGGTTTTCTGGGAAGCTAATGAATTCAGGGAAGCAACTCTGATATTCTTATACAATTTTGTTTTATCCTTGCTTCCCTCCCTTTAATCGTTGGTTTATAATGACAGTTCAGCTAATTTCTTTTCAGTGTTGTTGTAGGTCGCTGAGAAGGTACGGTCTATAGCTGGTAACGTTACAGAAGAACATGTTAATTGACAGTGATGGTCATATCAGTGTTGTTTAAGTCTAGCATTCATAAACGTATCAGAACTGCATCAAGGCCTTGGCGTATGTCACGGATGCACCAAAAAAATGGGCCAAAACAGGCCATAATTCATATTACATGAATGTCATATTAGTTTTGATGGTACATGTCCACAAAGTTGATAGCCACGGCCCGGTAATGGAGTTATAAATAAAGCCCCCCCCCCCCTTTCCCAAGGAACCACCCAAGGGGAAAAAAACCACAACAAAACAAACCTGGCCGCACTAAGTATGAGGGCCTAACACAGAGACAGCACGTTTTGCTGCCTTCTCCGTGATCAATTCAAGCCAATGTTATGCTGAAGTCGAGCTTGAATCTGAACTGCAATAAACTATTCTCATTTCGGTACCACTAGTTGGTTCCAGTCTCACCGTCCCTCCATCCTATGCTGTTCTAAGTAAGCAACTTAATTTGTAGCTGAAAGCCGACATCGTAAATATAAATATAGAATCTATTCTTTGTAAGTGTATTTTGATCAGTCATGATTTTCTAAATGTTTTGCACTGTACACATACTCTGCTAAGCCACTGGACTAAAAAAAAAAAAAGACAAAAGCAGGTGCATACATAACGAAATTATAGGTTTTCAACTGCAAACCAATCTTGTCTCATTATGATCGTATACATCTGAGGCACATGTATCAATATAGTGGGCAACAGTCACATAACCATATTTATGTTTCTGTGCTTCTGCCTAAAAAACTCCGAAAACTGTTAAATGTTACGTTCGGGTAGTTTAGTTAGCCTACAGTGTATAGACTACAAGAATTCGTTGCCAAATTCGATCTCTTCAAATGATGTCTCTTTGTTCTCTAATTCCCCATATAACGATTGCTATTTTCGATCCTGTCTTCCTTATTTTTAAAAGCATCTACAACAGCCTGCTATGGTACAATGTTTTCTTTCCTGTCTATCCTTTTCTCTTTGTGACCAAAAAAGAAAATGAACAAAGAGGAAAGACACAAAGAGCCGCCCAGCGGTAACTCGCAGCGACCAAAGATTATCGCCCTTCACTGCTCGGGCTATTCCGTGAAAGAACGGGAAGTTACGAGCATGAATAAATAGGGCAATGAGCATTCATGAGATGACGTAGGGCAGAACCACACATACTATCAACAGAGCGCTGATTTAGCAAAAATACAGAGATCTGCAGAGATCAAACCCGTTGAGAGGTTGGCCGTGGTAAGTTAAGGTGCTTTTCGATCTTTTAAAATTAAGTATACAATTTATTTCCACAGGGATAAGCTCAATTTTACGTTTTTCTGTTGTGTTATGAGTGTTTCTGTTTTGTTTACATCTAGCAAGGTCAGCGCCTGCGCAGAAGGCATTTATCGAGGATCTCTCAGCTGTTTAGCACAGAGCACCCCCATCTTACAGGGATTCCGAAACAGGACGCGCCATTAACAAATACATAATTTTTCGAATCCATATTGTTTAGCGTCAAATTTCATAAATAATGCTTACTGCAAGGGCACAACAGTATTTCTTTGCATTTAGCGTTGGGCGTTGCTGAAAGGATATAATTTCCTACCGTTGGTGTAAGAAAATTACCATAAATGTGATTCCGATACTGTGCGTATTCGGAATGTGTGCATAATTGCAACTTTACGCTTGAGAGGAGGATTGAACATGGCGACCGTCGCACAAGGAACACAAAGGCCTGACGTTTCACAAAGAATCGTCCGCCGCATGTTGTAAACTGAGCAGTTTTACCATATATCACCGAAGTTTCTCGGATTTTGTCATCATACTGAAGCATAATGTTGACTTAGCTGTGAGCACTTTCCGAGGGAGGGGGACTTTTGTTCTCCCGGATAGTGCAGGGATTTTCACATGAGTAAGAACAAGGGAGAAGGCGAGAAGAGAAAGAAAACATCTGCATGGTTTCGCGCGTGAAGGTCCAGGGCACACTGAGGACATTCGAGTACTACAAAAGTGAACGACTATCACTTCCTCCACAAGTTTATTTAGTTGCAGTCGTGCTGTCAAGACGCACAGAGCGTTAATGTCTGCTGCCACAGTCACCATCAGCATTATGCCTGTGAGACACCATGGGCCTTGTGGTGTCAATACCAACTGGATAAGTAAGACTTTTCTTCAATCTGGTATTAACTGACATGATATAATGCAGGCTGTGCACAAGCAGTACTAGTGAAAAATATATTACTCAAGTTAGGTCCTGCTGTTTCATAATTAAGGGTGATACTGATAGTATGAAAATAGAAAACCAAAACAAAAAGTGTTGCCAAGCAAGCCTGTATTATGTATGTATGATTTAGACTAGACTATGTTTTTTCCTAGGAAGATTGCCAATGCATTTTCCCAGTTTTAGGCTAAATGAAGTCTTGTTCTCATGGATTCCATTTTACTTAATGTTACTTTGGGGGATGCACATGGAAACTTCGCTTTATCTCATTCATTAGCTAGATGTAGATTTAGAATGTAGTCTAGATATTCCAGCTAAATGAGTGAATGGAGGTACATTTTGTTTTATAAATATAATTCATCACAGTGAGTTGTTGAAAGCATGAACTAAGTAAAGCTGTATGCTGACAAACCTATGACATATATAATATCAATAATTATATATTATATAATGTCGAGCATCACTAATGAGTATTGTGATTGCTCCTTTAGATGGTGATATAGGGAGATCTAACTTCATGAAAGATAGACCTTAATCTCAGTCAAAGATTTCATTATAAAATCAGTCTCTTCATGATGCTGACTCTGTCAGCTGAGCAAGGTATGTGCCCCACACTTTTGTCTTGAAGTCATAGCTGTGTGCTAGAGACGTGGGGTGCATCCATAGAAGATTTTTACCAATTTTTTTTGTTACTGTGCTGAAAACATCTCAAGTGTGATTAGATCACATAGCAATTTCATGTCTTTTCACTTAACTTTGACATAAGTTATATGTTAGTGTTAGCCTGGAGACTAGTTGTGCTGTCCATTCCTCATTCAGGTCCATGTAATAATATTAATAATTTAAGCAAAAAGAATTTGACCGACTTTTGCCATATAGTTAGCATATATGACACAGACAATAAAGAAATTCCTGTGGGGATACTGTATAATAGAAAGATTGCCTAAAATATTGTGTGGAAATTCTAGTCTGCTGTTTGAAATAAATGTGGAACTGGCTATGCTCACGTAGGCTTACTTGTTTTGCTGTGAACATGTTCCTTTTCTGTATTTTTTTGTAAAGTGTTTAACTATGTCCATATTATCTGTGACACTTCCGACCAAAATGAATTTGTAACTGTAGCTAGGGGTGCAAGGAGAGGTAACTGCAAAATCCTGTTTTTATTGGCTGACATGAACTAAAGACAAAAATTATAAGATTGTTGTGTAATGATCCATTGGGCAGGCCCTGGAATTAATTTTGGTGAGCGCGGATTTGGCGAGTAAGTTGTTGTTATGTAATGTGCAAAGATTTTTTATCCTACTTGTGAATTTCACTATAAAACAGATAAATTATGGACAAGATACATTTTAACTTGGTTCGATGACCACCATTTGTGGTGTTTGGGTTTCAGGGACGACATAATATCATAATTTTTGTTACAGTTGTGTCTCGCAAATCTCAACCTTTTGGTTTCTGTGTATTTGTGCTATCAAATCTTCCTAACTATTGGGTCCAGCCATGTACAAAGTGGGAAAGAGGAAAGTAAGAGCCATTTATTCACATGATAGCTGGACAGTTTAGAGACAATACTCAGACAAAATCTTTCCGATTATGCTGTAAGTAATGAATGAATGAGTAATACGCTGGCATTAGGCAAAGAGATTGGAGAATAAATGAAAAAGGGGAATCTATTCTTGTACGCCACAAAAGATGAAAGTTGCGAAATGATGCTCTGATTACCTTTTGATCTACCTTCTTAACAGCTTACCCTTATAACTTATAATAAGTTACAAGATACCTGTAGCCTTTTGTTTGTTTAGTGTCACGGATTGGAGTGATGGCATGATGGGAGTTGACGGTGACAGCCCCATGCCATAATGTAAACAGTAACAGATGATGTCAGTTGGGCAGGCATTGCTTAGCCTGTTACATCACCCTTATAAACTTCAATGGATGACATTGACAGGGACTTGTAATCAAGCAGTGGATTTCTTGATTTTCGTTTGGATTATCAAAGGGTACCTGATGTTGTGTTAGTGTTCGGTGATTCCTGTTTGAAACAATCGCATCAGGTTGATCTTTTCACTACATCTCATATTGCAAAGATCAATTTAGGATCAAGCTTTTCGAGACATCATAATGTGGCATTAATTTAACTCACATTGCATTGATGTCCCCCCCCCCAATCCACTCATAAGTCAGTCGAGTCAGATTTTACTACTCCAGACAGTGTTTCCTCATCATATGAGTTGCAGGAGACATTTGCCCCCTCATTCTCAGTACTAATGTTGCAGTGACCTCAGCAACGATACATTTTCTATTGTGTTGTTAAAAAGAGTGGTACAATATGAGATACATTTATAAGCAGGTCAGATTTATGGCCGAATTCTTTTATTTTTTAAGAAATAGAAAGGTAGATATTTTTGACCCAGATTCATGGGCTGGATTCAGTTTTAGAAAGAAGGATTAGTCAGTATCATTCCTGTCAGCAACACGTACCATATTTTACTGTGAATGAGTCTTTTTTTTTCTTTCTTGGTCAGTAAATGTTGACCTGTGTTAATTGCAAATATTCATTTCACTGAATTTGTATGCAAGAAAAGCTGTTTGCATGTGGACTGTTATTTTAATTATGTTGCTTCAGGTAATTATATAGTTTATTCTTTTTGTCTGCCCAGAAAACTTTGAATACTTAACAGTTTGCAGAAATTTTTCTCACATTAAAATTTATTTTAAAGAAAAGGTCATCAAAATTGTCCTCCTTTGTCTGCATATTCTTCATTATTAAAGTTCGATTTAAAGGGATGGGGATAGCTATCTCTTCACAGCCTAAAGCATCCATAGTATTTTTCATAAATTTTTAACCCCTCCCACATTACCTTCGCCCAAGCACTTTGTTTTGTTGTCAGCTGTGTGGTTTAGTGAGTTCTCATTGGCCTAGGATTCTGACAATATGAAATTATCATTTGCTTGAGGAGCATTTTCAGATAATTTAGATGCCGCCACTGTCAAATTCTCTGTGCTTAGGAATGGCGCTAGTTGTGTCACTAGTCATAAATCAATCAAAAAGGCTTTCAAGAACAGATCAAAAAGGGGACACATCCACATGAAAATTACTCTGGCCTTCTTTAGGTCAGAGATGACCACAGAAGTATTTTATAGAATACCCGTCAAAACTTGCAGCACTGAAAGAAAGAATCGGTCTTCACTGTCAGTGAGAGGAATGAAATAGATCCTAGTATGGATTGGGTGGGCACAATTCCAGGGATGAGAAAGAGAGAGAGAGGGATAGGGCAAGGAGCTTTAAGGTGTTGGGATAAGAATCTAGGAGAAAACGGGGTAAGAACGAAAAACACTAGATGGTAATGGAGAGAGAGACAGAGAGAGAGTAGCCAAGATGCTTTTGTCCCCGGAGTCACTGTTCATTACCTGCCTTCTCGTTTTTTTTCATTAGCAACTCAGGCTCTCACTTTCTCTTATTGGTACTATTCCCTCTCTCTCTCTCTCTCTCTCTTTCTCTCTCTCTCCCTCTCTCTCTCTCTCCCTCTCACAACCCCAAAGACATTGTAAATGTAACGTCTTTGCTTCACCCTGTAACTGTGCCCCCCAATCTATTCCCTCTCTCCCCCTCCTCATCTCGTAACTGTTGCTATGCTCAACATGGCATACCCATGCTAATTACTATGGTCCATTTCATTTTTCTCTTTGATCATGAAGACCGGTTCTTTCTTTCGATCTCATAAAAGAGTTCACAAGTATTCTCCAAATTATTCCAGTGGTCATCTTTGACCAACATAAGGGTGTCAAACTATTTTCGCGTCGATATGCCAGCTGTTTGACGGGCTCTTCGAAGCATGTTGACTGATCTATGGCTAGTGGTGCAACTAGCATCATCCCTAAGTGCAGAAAGCACTGCCAGAGACAATAGTTAGCTGTCAATCAAATCCAATCCTGTTGTGCGACGTTTCAGTAATCGAAATATGCCAATGAAACCAATGAGAGTTCATTAAACAGTACATGGGGGAAAAAAGGCACAGACAACCACACATAGGCAATGCATACATTAATAAAGCGACTCAAACAGTGGTCAGACAGATGTTCCTTTTTCTTAAATATTATTTTATCCTCTCTTTTCTAAGGTTACAGCATGCACTGCGATCAAAGTTGTTCACACAGTTAAACAAAAGGTTTTTCTCAAAGATAAATGAAAAAAAAGGCATAACATTTGATCCAATGAAGGTTATTGCATGAGGATAATTCTCTGCGCGTAACTACTGCTAGCTTGCCTCTTGCTTTCTGACTTCAAGCCTCATTCCCGCACTGATTGGATAATCAGTCATGGTGGCTGACAGGGTGGGAAAATCCTGACTTTCAAGCTGCATTTTCTCGGAAGCGCTCGGGCAAAGGAAATGTGGAAGGGGTTGAAAATTTATGATAAAATATTGTGGATTTTTGAGGCTGTGAAGCAGATAGCTACCCCTATTCCTTTAATGAAAACTTAAAATTGTGATATTATTTCAGTAATGGTCTTAAACATCTGATACATGATGTTAAATGTTATGACAATAAGTATCTCATTCTTTGTGCCTCGAGTAAAACAAAGGTATAATTTTTGCTGAGACTTGCTGACTGCAGAAATACTTCTGAAAGACTTAGAATACTAGAATTTTTGGGAGTATTTGTCACTGACACTGCCGTGTTGCTTATGCAAACATTGTGCCACAGAAAACATGTGATTGGATAGATTATGAAATATTTTTTTTTTAGAGTATTTGTATTGCTCATTTTATTTTTGATTCCTGCTGTGTTTTCTCTTGGTCATATTGTGATAGGGACGACATTCTCCCCTTGTCGTAATTTTGGGTGGCATATTTATAAATTTTGGGGGGGGNGGGGGGGGGGGGGGGGTGTGGGTTTAGATTTTTCTTTTCAGTTTCTGTTCAGAAAATAACGGGGAATTAGTGAGCTTTCAGTGAAGTTTATTGGGGGATTTTGAAAGTTAACGGCGAAGTGTGCAATCACATAGTCTGGGGAAAATACTGGAAGATTGTTGCCATAGTTATGACAGCTTATTTCATGAATGGGAGAGGAAATGGAGAGACAAGTAGAGCATAAAAGATTAGAGTCATAGTGTGTATTGCAGTAATGAATAGCTGTAATACTGGGCTATGGGAAGTTACAATTAGCTTACACAGTGTTTTCTCCAAGTCATATGAATTGGGGGGGGGGGGTGTACATTTTTTGAGGCTGTTAGATTTTTCTCAAATAATGAAACTTCGGAGTGCGGGTAAGAAGGGAAATTTGGGTACATTCAGTGTAGTTACAGGAGAAATTTTGTCAAAAATAATTTTCTGATCTCCAGTACCTTTGCCCTCTGAAAATTATCCATAGTGCCTACCGAGACAATCTGGCGGAGAAAGAGCATCGTTCTGCTATCGCATGCATGTGTAATATGGCACAAAAAAAAACACCATGGAGTGACCGGAATTTGCCCTTGTGTCTACTAGAGTTATTCGCCTTCCCCAAACAGCAGCAAAAATGATGCCATCATTAAAGTTCCAGCAACTACAGACAGCACTATCTTACGTTACTTACTGACAATGTATTATTCAGCTTTCAATTAAGGTTTTGGTCACCTAATTTCAAAACTAAAGTTTGGCCATGTAAGCAAGTAAAGTATTCTGCATTTTTATTGCCTCAGCATGGTTTTGTTTGACACAGCTGCTGTTTACAATGGAATTGAAAGATTCATACCGACATGTTATCACCCGTCCACAGAGCACTGGCTAGACAGCTTGGCCATACGGGTAGAACGTATTTGACGTGAGCTTATGGCCTCCATGCGCGTAGTGGGTGTAAGAATTCGGAATTCACATAACGTAACCCTATGGGTTGTCTGGGGCAGGCAGATGCATTATATCATGTTGACAGACATGTTTTATTTGAATAACGGGGTATCGTGTGATTTAACATGGTCTGTAGGACGATGGAACTTTCCTTCAAGGGGCAAATCTTTTTTATTGTGCTATCTGGCGAAAACACCATTATCAAACTACATTATTTCTTTTCTTTTGCACTCATTTGCTTGTTGGTTGTGTTGAAAAACTTAAAGAGGGTAGTTTTGGTAATGTGACATCTTCAGTGGAATATATTTTTATCTTCTCTTCTCAGGCATTATGAATATGCCGAACCAAGGCGCACGTCAAGTGTTCCTTTATGACCACGGGCGTCCACACTGGTCTCAGGGCGGGCCCCTGTTCTATGACCGCCGAGTGCCACCACCTCCACCGCAGATGGGCAACTTTCCCAACCCCCAGATCCAGGGACCATCACCACAGTGGCTGAGGGGGCCCTTCATTGGTGGACCTGGCCCAGGCCCTGGCCCCAACCAGCAGCAGTTTGATGGGTTTGGCATCATGCCATGGGGAAATCAAGGGAATTACAACAACAGGTATGTTTTCTAGACACCTGCTTAGAAATGATAGTAAGCTACAGAAGGTACATGGCTCATGCAACCTAAATTAATGAAGACCAATACTTTTTGGATTGTACATGTGGGTTGAAAGCTCTGCAACTGATATATGAAGTGTCAGAAGTGCATTGATCCACCACTTATATTACTTACAGATCTTTAGGACCTTCTCATTGAAATGTTAGTTGTTGTTATAAGTCATGCTAGTTAAATGCCTGCTACAGACATGATAAAACTTAATTATGAATATTTATTCGATGAACAAAAAAAAAATTGTTTAAATTAATGATTTTGAAGTCAGTAGCTGCAGAATGATAGATACTAATATTTAGGCAGTCCTGTGGCTCATCACTATTCACAGCCTAGTGCTTAATATGTGCAGTGATTCGAAACATTTTTTGGCATTTCTGTTAAGCACATCATGAGAGCTTTTTTGCTTTCATTCTTACATTATTCTTAATAAGGTTTTTAAACCAAGGTGGTGAATATCAGTGTTATTTCAGGTCATATGAGCAGGGATAGACATTCCCCAGTTGTTATAAATAGAAGTATTTTATGTTTTTCTTAAGCATGCATATTTTGGGGCCTAGGAATGAAGGGGGGATTGGTGGGTGTTCAGTGTAGTTTTTAGGGGATTTTGAAATTTAAAGGGTGAATAATTCGGTCGCATGGTCTGGAGAAAACACTGGATTGTGCTCATTTCTGGTAGTGCATGTAAATTTCAGGCACAACAACAATCGACATCATCAGGGGAGGAATGGTGCAGGAGCTCCGAGGAACAATAGGATGCTTGCAGTCAATGCCCGCAACAACCACCGGCATCAAAACAATAACAACGACCAAGAGGTAATATTGCTAAGAGTTTTATATCATTGTCCATTGTTCGAAGGGTAAATGGTATTGTTCTTGAAGCATATCACATGATATACTTTCTTGCAAGCCAGCTCATACTTTAACTTTGAGTGAAATCTGGCTTTATAACAAACATTTTGCAACTGTGGAGGAGACATTCAGCCTGTTTCTTCCAGTGTGTGTTGGATAGAGAGATAATGCAGGAGTAAGGGTCATTATTTTTGAAGGAATATGATTTCTAATGCGGTGGAAAAATATAAAATTTATCAGATTCACCTTGTAAATTGTTATATTCATTATATCTACAAAGTAAGTAGTTTGTGTTGTATTGTTTATAAGAACTAATGGTCCTACTTGTGCAGATGTTGTAGTTGAGTTTAAAATATTATGCTAAACATGTTTTTGAAGAAGGGAGAGGAACGATGACATCTGGTAACATCAGTGAAGTTCGGGTTAAGTAGTTATTTGGATTGTCCTTTGAACGCAGTAAATTGTTAGTAAACCTGAGCATTTCATTTTTAATGTTGTGCAAAGTCCAGTGAAGTTGTTATAAAAAGTAAATGCATTCATTTATTAATGAGACAGTCTTTTGTCATTCATTTGTGCATTCAGTCATTGTGCATCTAAAAAACAAAAAAATACCAAAATTGCAGCTTAGGGATATTGACACTAGATTGTGCTGGTGTTGACACATTTCTCCAAATCACTTCAGATAACATGTTTCCAAACATGTCACTGTAAGACAGGAGGCTAACAACCTTGTTACCTCAGAGTAGACTAATAAGGTTTCTGAACCATGTCACTTCAAGATAACCTATTTTGTAAGGGCTAATTAGAAAGATGCTTAATGGACATGACCTGTGGCCATTAGATCTTGATCCGCATGTGAAATGGACGTAAAAGGAGATAAAAACTTTGTGGTTGTCATTGCCACTTCAAGACAGTTGCAGAAAACCACATACGTTCATGATGTTGTTGTTCAGAATGATTTGTTGTAATTTAAGAGGATGTCACTATGTAAGGCACGTAGTGTGCAACTTACCACCATGCGTGTACTGGAAGTTTATGCAAACTTGCACCCAAAATGCTGAATGATGCATTTTACATCTTAAGGGTGATGATCTTAAAACGGTGGTAATTTGTGAGAGCACCAGTTATTATTTGACACCAGTTTTCACTCAGGTTTCTTAGGTACTCAGACATTCCGTCTAGATACAAAGTCACTTTAGTTTAAATCAAAGTGTGTTGCTAGTTCCTCATAATTCCGTGTCAAGATAGAAAATCCCAAAAAGCTTCCATAGAATTGTACATAAAAGTATTAACCCCTTGACTGCTCTTTTGACGAATGCTGTGCGTCCTGAAATCTGTGGCAGTCCAGTGACGTACATCATAAGTCATGCTAAGTCACTGTTTTGTTTCTCCTATATCTGGACACAGTCACACTTTTGAACCATGAGATTAAGTTCCTCTGAAAGCCAGTTGTTTCTGTTTTTAGGGAATGATGACATGAGGGGGAAATGCTTGTAGCAGCGAAGGGGTTATTGGGACAGGGGTGAAATCTGGTGTCAAAACAACTGCTTTTGGAGTAAACAGTTATTCTGAGCTCTGATAATAGTCTCTGGGATGCTTTGAAATCTATTTTAACAGCATATGGTGCATAGAAAGGAGAAAACATGGAAATAATTTCAAAATACAGACTATTGTGCTATTTATGCCACTTTCAGTACACCAGCCCAGATTTTCTTAGTTCCGATTGTTAAGGGCAAATTTGTAATGAGGTCAGGTGCTGTGTACTTCATTGATATTGTTCTGCTTACTTGTCGACACATGCAAATTATGAGATAAAGACTGAGCACGAAGCCAGAGCATACTGAATGAACTCATAATATTTGTTTCCACAGTGCAAATTCAAAGTGGATTTAGGCTACCAAAACCCAGCCTCAAGTATTCTCTTTTTCCTCCTCTGACTCCTCCCTTTCCCTACCCACCATGTGCATTAGCATTCTGACCGACCACAATACTGTAGTAAGAGTGTATTTATGGCTGTGAGATAGCAGGTCATAGGTTAGATGCATTCAAAAGCTGGCTACATAATTGTATTTATACTTTGCAATAAGGCAGATAAATGCAGAGCTGAACTGACCCAGAAATAATAAAAAAAAACAACACCTTACATCTTCAATGTGTACCTGAGTTTCTGGTGAAATTTCAGGATGTTACATGGCCAGATAGCTGCATGTATTGTGTATTAGTAAGTGGCATTATCATTCTGATTATCACCTTTTTGTCTCCAGGTGAGGTACTTATGCTTTAAGTGTGGGGACTACCTCCAGAACTCCCCAGAATCAGGGGTCCATCTATGTGATGCCGGTGGCCAAAACAACGAGCAGCGACAGCAGCAACATCAGCAGCACCTGAACAATGGCAACAATGGAGACTTACAGCTGCTTCAGCATGAAGACCTGCAGGCCAGGCTCAGTAAGCTAAACATACATTGTGTTTGAATTGTTTGCCCTAGAGTTTTGGTTATGTTGTATGTTTGTGTTTGTTCAGTTCCTCACAAATCTTTAAAAAGTTGTTACTTTGTGGAAGCAGAATTAAAAGATTCTTTAAGTTGAAATTTTGGCCTTAATAAACATGGACACGCACGTCAGAAATAATTTTCTGTTTTCCAGTACTTTTTCTCTCTGAAAAAGTGGTGCATATTGAGACAATTTAACAAAGCAAGAGCATCGTTCTGTTACCACCCACCTGTGTAATTTGACACAATGAAAAGAGCTGGAGTGACCGGGATTTGCCTTTCCGTCTAGAGTTATACCCCTTCCCCAAACAGCAGCAGCTTGTGGCAAAAATGATGATGTTACTGAAGTTGCAGCAGCTACAGATACCTCTATCTGACATTCAGCTTTCAGTTAATGTTTTGGTCATCCAAATTCAAAACTAAAGTTGGACCGTATAAGCCAGGTAAAGTATTCTGAATTTTTATTGCTTCAGCATGATTTTGTTTGACACAGCTGCCTTTTACAGTGGAATTAAAAGATTCATATCGACTTGTTATCATCCGTCTGCAGAGCACTTGCTAGACAGCTTGGCCATGTGGGTAGAACATATTTGACGTAAGCTTATGGCCGCCACGCGCGCAGTGGGTGTAAGAATTTGGACTTTGCAGAACATAACCCTGAAGGTTGTCTGGGACATACAGAGGCATTATATCATGTTGACAGACACTTGACTGTTTTATTGGAATAACAGGGTATTGTATGATTTAACATGGTCTGTAGGACAATGCAACATTCCTTTAATGTCCTTAAAAGTCTTGGAGAATATTTGCTCTCCATGAACACCCTGTTCCATCATTAAGTGGCAGTTTTCACTTAGTATTGTGTCAGTGCTGAAGTAAACATAAAGTTACATGAAAAGCTTAAATGAGTCCATACATATTCTCAAAAAGTCTGTGAGAAATTAATTTTCATATTGAAGTCCGTGTAAATCCAGTATGTGTGTAACAGTTGGGTGTGTCGTGGAGTATGGAATCAATGTGCTGTCCGCTGACCAAGCATTTCACATTTTCAGAAGCATTTATGGAAGAGGCAAAGGTAGCTGTGAGCTCAGACGTCAAACTGTCTCAGGAGGATATCAATAAAGTGTGTCTAGACAGGGCAGAGAAGTTTCTATCTCTATACAGTCAGGTAAGTGCACAGTTGTTCCTGGTTTTTTTTAAGCCAGTAAGTAAGCTCTACAATGAAAACAAACACAAGTTTCTCTATTCGGGATTTAAAAGTGCACTCTCCCTACAGGCACAGACTTGTATTTTGAACTGATGCCTAAACACAGGATGATGGAACCTCATTACAAACCAAGAGGTGTGAAAGAAGGATGGATCACATAGTTCTTTGTGTTTCTTTGGCATATACTGTGTGTACTTTGCTGGCTGAAGGCATGGATAGACAGGCTTCAAAAAATTTCCCTGCCAGTCC
>JAWQUT010000147.1:873189-898499 GCA_033807755.1 Ellobium chinense | reverse complement strand
TTTAACTTTGTCAGGGAGTTGCATAGGTCTGGAGAAACCCTGTAGAACATTTGCCAACTATTTACGCCCACCATTCCATCATCAGGGCTCCATAACTTGAAGCCTTTGCTGTGTCAAACTAATCTATAAGGAAAAACATAAGACAAAAAAATGTAAACTTAATTACTTTTAGAGTCTTTTTATTTCCCAACTCATTGGAAGGTCTTAAAATGACCCTAACTTTTGTCTTGAACCTTTTTCTGTATGAACTATGTTTGTGGTAAAGAGCTGTTTCAGAATTTGCCACGGTATATTTGTTAACTCCTGGGTAACCTCTTATTTTTTATTTTGCTGTTTAGCTTCAGAATGAGCAAGTGTCCATACAACAGCAGCATGAGTCCCTTGAGGCACAGAAGAAAGAGTTGGAGAAACGAGATCGGGAGTTGGCAGAGTTACAGTCGCAATTAGAAGAGGATCGCAGCAAATTGCTACGGGACTGTAAGAAGGAGAGAGAGGAAATAGCCCGGAAATGGCAGGAACTGAAGGATGAAATAGCTCGAATGGAAGAGATACACACGATGCAGAAGGTATGTTGGTGGTTAGTATTGCTGAAAGATTAGATCATATATGAGAACCTGTTTTCTTTTTAGATGTGTCAACCGAAGTAAATACTTTGACTCCTGTTAGCTTAAAGATCAGCTGAAATAGAAATTTCAGGTGAAAACTTCCCCCTTAGCTTTCACCAAGTTTAGGGTGAGAGATTTGAAATAAATTTACAGAGAGCTCAAGAGTTAATTGTAGCGAAATTTCCAAATGTTTGTTGATCTAAACACATATTAACGTATTTTGTGTGTGATTAGTTAGTATCGTATAACAAAAAAGAAACAGGTAGATGAAATTGGCTTTTGATGTTGGCATCCCAACTGCCCTAAGTTTTCTTCCTACAATAACATGTCATGATTGTAACCTGGACAGATGAATGCATATACTGCTTAGTATGTTGTGCTGTCTTGGAGGGATACATCTTTTGGTAAACTTTCATCAAATGCATCATTATGTATGGAAGAAGTTTCAGTACTTTCTGTATAGAAACATGGTATATTAAGACGGTGGGTGAAGTATGATATGATGCAAGAAACTGACTGATGTTTGATAGCATTGTAAATTCAAAGAATTTTTGTTTGAGCAAAAGATGCTCTGACTTGCAAAATGTTTTCTCCATGTGATAAAGAGACTGGGGAGACATTCCCTCTTTGTCCTTAATTTGTGGGAGGGATATATAAAATTTAGAGGAATTTTAGATTTTTATCAAGTAATGCAAACTTTGGAGTGCAGGAAAGAATGGGAGATCAGCATGTGTTCAGTGTATTTTTTTGGAATGGGGTGGATTTTGAAATTTAAGAGGAAAATCGTGTGAGAAAACACTACATTGTTTTTGAGACTGTCTCAAATAGATAACTTAGCCTTGGAACAATTGTTTAATTATGTTGCTAATTTCATTCTTCATTTATGATTCACTCCATCTGGATGAACATGGTTTTCAATGCTTTTTTCAACGTTGGTGACATTTCATTCTCATTAACCGCAACTCATGGAGGAGTTTGCTGCCCTCACATTTATTGCGTACATTAACTGTATCCCACCTTTTTTATTTTTTTTTTTTTTTTATAAACAACATTTGTCATTAGCTGACCTGCCACATACAGCAGCTGCAAATACTAAAGAAGGTAAACAACGAAATTTGATTACATTTTGATAGTTTAACTGCATATGGTGAGAGAAGGAATTTTTGGTGCGAATAGAGGTATTGGAATGTATTGTTAAAGTGGTGGTAATGTGATAATTTACTATACGGGATTAATGGTCATTTCATCGTATGCTGAGTTACTGAAAAGCATACAATCACTCTTGTTCTTGTGTTTATTGTTTATGACCTGATGATTTACAGATGCACACGGTAGTGGTAGAGTACAATAGCCAAGAGGTCTGAAAGTTTTGGAATTAATCATTGGGTGTGAAATATGGAGTATATAGTGAAATAAGGGTGTCAGACAGTATAAGAATCTCTACAGGTCATTTACTTTGTAGGAAAGCAAGAGCATTTCTCATCACCCCTAACAAGTCCATATTTCAATTTTGAATGTGTTTTTTTTTTTACGAGAATAATAATCCATTTATTTTGATGATGAAACCATTTGGTGGGAGGAGGGTGGGATAACTAACAATCATGAGGAATAGGAAAATGAACAGTTCTTACATGAGATTTGACACATTCTGAGATTTCATATTTCTGTTTATTGATATTGATAATGACTTTAATCTGATTGTTCCTTTCCTGTTTGAATTCTGTCCATTAGGGTCGAATACGTCTGGATGTTGGTGGTAGTGTGTTTACAACATCCCGTCTAACATTGACACGTGATGCAGACTCCATGCTGGCAGCCATGTTCAGCGGCAGACACCATGTCACGCAAGAAGAAGATGGCACTGTCTTCATAGACCGAGATGGAACACATTTCAGGTAAGAATTATAACTGTATTCAATGCTAGCTGTTGAAGATTCCTAAATATGTCAGAATGGCCAGCTGTTTCCTTGTTTTTTTCCCTTTAGCTGAGTGAGCAAGAATACTCAGTCTTTGAATGAATTTCGTCCAGGTGGCACACTGATGGTAGACAACAAAGTGTGACATAGTTTATGACCAGAAACTCTTATGAAAGAAGACAACTGTTGTTTCAGCAAAATCAGACAATTAGCAAATACATGACTTTTCAAAAGGACTTAATTTTAAAAACATAAAGTCTTTCTTAAATGAAATACACAACTCTGGCTGCCGCCCACCCAGGCATTATTGATAATGGTGGCATATGAGATTGTTTATGTATAGGTGGCTTCATTGTGAAATGCTTAGGTGCTACATGAGGATATCCCCCATAGTTGTGTTACAATATGATTCTGGTTCTTGCCAGGTTACATTCATGTTTTGTTCTCCAGGAATTTTGTAAATTCTTGAAATGAAATTTCGCCTTCCAGCCTGACCATTGATAATGCATGAAAAGCGACTAAATGTGAAAATCCATTTTACAAGGCAAGAGTTGTTCCAAAGCACTTTGCAAGTCGCAATGTCATACCTGGATTAGATCTGTCATAAGAATGTCACGAAATATGCTGAATACAAAGCAGTTAGAGTGCCCCAAGAGTTTCATGATACAGTCAAACTTGGTCCAGCAACAACTTTTACATAGTGACCTCTTGCCAAATTGATCAGGTTTGAGGGATGGCGGATATATTCTATTCCATTACCATATTGTGATAATCTTGAAGCACATAACTTACAGCCAGTCAGACTGAAACTTAAGTAACATTTTGATTACATCATGCTATTGTTATGATATGAAAGTTTCCACGTGTGTATGTCATTCAGTAAAAAGTTTTGAACTTGCATCATTCTGGCCCAAGTATAGACATTGAAAGTAGCTGGATATCATATGCATTGGAAAAAAGTCTAAGGAAAAATATGATGGAAGAGCAAATAAAAGTCTCATAATCTGCCTCACAAAACTCCTGGGAGTCAACAATTACGAACCACTTGCCCATAAAAACAAGTAATTTTGTGCACAGTAATTAGTTCTCGATTTCTGAACAAACAAAGGTTTGGTATTTACTGATCTAGATTATCTTTAGAACCTGCTAGTTCATGTTCTAGTAACATAAAGCCTCATTTTGATTGGCCGCATGATATATAGCACCAGCATTATAAGTTTCACTTATCTTATTTTTGTGTCTTTGTCATGCAGGTACATCTTGAATTATCTACGTGATGGGGGTGTGAATCAAGATGGACTGCCACGTGATCGTCAGGTGCTCAAGGAACTCAGGAATGAGGCCGTCTATTTCCAGCTCAACGGTTTGGTCCAAACAATAGAAAAATACTTGTAAGCAGAGGCAGGAAGCTAGAGTGTCTTGATGGCACAAATGTGTGAGCCGGTGTTTGTCTTGGCACGGGCTGCTTCAGGTGGCGTTGATCCTGGTGCAACCGTCATCTTTGTAGCTGATCTCAAGAGTGCAAGAATATGATACAGTGAAGACATTTTGTGATCTGTGTCAGTTTGGACACATTGTGTGATGGTTACAAAGACCTGATGCTGTGCTCTGGGTTGGTCCCTGGAGTATGGGCTTGCATCTGTCTGCCATACAATATGCTTATGGTGTCCTGAAGCTTTTTCGTCACCTGTGTAGAGATGTTAATGTTTGACATGATCTCCTCACTATAGATCTAGCAGGATGTGGCTACTAATTTGTTTAGTTGCTTGAAAGCACTTGAAGCTTGCAATGGATTTTATAGGCTTTTATGAGCTTAGAATGATATTGGAATGTTACCTGAAAGGAAGATGTGGTTCTGAAATGATAAAAGAACTGAATGTTCGCTCAGCCATAAGAGTTGACAGTTTTCCCATTCAACATTTTTATTCTTAATTTGGCCTGTTCTACTACCAAAAGCGGCAGACATATATGCATGCTCTGCCAGACAAATTTTAAACTGTCATTTTTTTTTTAAGCGGCTTAGTGGTTTTCAAAAAATTTAAAGGCATATTGGCTGAGCAAGCCTTTTCACATTATAGTATGCCGTAAGCCAGGTCATGAAATTTTATCAAGTAGCTGTGGTAGAAAATGATAATGTAAGCAAATATTTTATAGCATTTTGTATTTTTAGTTGGGAAAGCTTTTGGCTTTGGATTGGAATTTTGAATATGAGAAAGTCTCCAGAATGTTTTAGGTTGTATCAAGATTTGTAAACCATGGAATTTTTTTTTAAATTTTATGACCATACTTCAGCTGATATCTTGAGAGTGGCACTGCTCAGGGAATGTTTATGTACTTGCACATTTAACAAAGATTCAGTGCCCCATTAATCCATGTGCCTGTAAATTTCTAAATTGGGAAAGATTTTACCTTCAAAGTTTAAAGTTCTGTGTGCAGGCAGCAGTTTGCATGGGAATAAATATTTACAGATAGAAGTACCTGTAATTGGCCAAACTATATTTTTTATCGAGAAATATTTTACTGGGATCTTGTATCTAGAAGTGAAGACCTGTTGAACCATCATAATGGTGTGCTAGGGATACAGGCACCTAGCAGAATTTAGACCATTTTGCTACATCTGAAACCTAAAATTGAATGAAATATTTGAGTCCTTTCTTGTATCAACAGTTGTTGGATTTAAAAAAGATGATTTTTGCCTCAGTTATTTGTTTAGTGCTAAGAGATTCCACTAAATTTTGTGAAGTAATATACTTACAATGTTTGGAGTAAATATATTTTTTTTTAAATGTAGCAGTTCTTGGCCAGTTGTAATTGTACACTTTGTTGTTGTATTTAGAATTTAATTGGGAAGTTTGATTCAATGGATCAGTGATGACTGTTAGCTCAATGGACTGTTCTGTCATAAGTGTAATAGGAACTGATGTTGTGGAGTCAGTCAAACATTAGGTCTAAGCTTCGGCCTTTGAAGGAGCAGTCAGTATCGTTACCCATGTCCTTTGCTATGTACGGACTCAACACAGTTGCATGTTGTAGACAAAGCACTACATTCCCCATTATCCTTGTGCTTCTCAATGTTTTTGTTCTAATTCTGCTTGGCAGGCACCTCGTTAGTTGCCCTGATATACCTGATGACCCCTCCAAAGCGTTGCTAAATTCAGAGACCAGTAACTTCAGAGAGTTTGAGAGAGGGTAGATTAAAATTGAAGGTGCTTTAACAGATAGATGCAGTCTATAATTTCATTAAGTTTCAGTGATTTTAGTCATAAGACTTTCTTTCAGTACAAAAACTATAAAAACACCCCAAGCAGTTATGTGCCAGGGTAAATATGTAGGACACATCCATAGTGTGCTATTGTCAAGCATGTGTCCTTGGTCTTTTTTTTTCTAAAGCAGTGACATAACTATGGCACCCAAATATTTGAAATTTGCACAGTAACAAAAACATGTGCCAAAGCATGCCAAATTTCAGTTGCCTACTATTTCACTTGTTGATGTTACTAGACTTTGAATTAAGTTCATTCTTTGAGGGGGCCACCCGATGCATGTCTCTTGTACCCCAGCACAAACAGTATTCGATATAAGCAAGAATATGCTGCTCTTGTTGTATTAAGGCCATATTATATTAGATGGGATATTGGACAGGTGGATGAGAATATTGTTATGCTTTGAGAGTTCCAGTATTTTTATCTTTTTTTTTTTTTAAGTGCCACTAAACTATAGGGCTTGTGTCTTGTGAGTTGTACTGGGAAGGTGATATCCTTTTGTTCCCTAGATTACTGCCACTGCTCAGCTGCCACAGTGTTACATTTGTAAGAGCAGAGGTAGTTTACTAGGTGACAAAGCCAGAATTTTAGCATTTTTATTGTAAAAATTCCATACCAGTTAAATTCAGATACCTCCACGATTTGGTAAACCCTAGTATGCCATTTTTTGTTTTCTCCCCAAAATGGAGTTGGCTCACAAATTTGGACTCCGTAGGTGATATCCTTTCAGAAATTCAACTAAAGATGTTTGTGAGCCTTCACTATTTAATACTAAATTGACTCTTATATAAATCATATGAAAAAATGTTTGAAAGCTGACTTAAAGTCCTTTATTTTATAAGTCAGTTAGAAATGGCTGAAAGTCCTTTCATTTGTTTTGTTTTACCCGTGGAAAAGTATCATCGATCAAACTTATGTAGGGATATTAGGTGGAAAATATAGTCCCTATATATAAATCAGACGCACTTACTAGGTTTTACCAGATCAGTGGAGAATGTTATGAAAACACCAGGTATTTGGGGCTCACATTTATAATGGGGAATGAATCCTGTTTGTGAGTAGACTATAATTATTGCTTGTGTGATATTATGGCGTCCAAAATCCACTTTTGTCCAGCTGTTGACATATTCAGAGGCATCCAATCACAACCGTTTTTTTTTTTTTTTCTCAATTCTTGTACACATTTGCATGCAGTAACTGGTGGTGGTAGTGCTAAAATAACCTAGTTCAGTATTTTCTTCTCTTTACAACTGTAATCTTTTATTCTTATTACTTCAGTGAATGCCTATAATAATCTTTTTTGAATTTTGAGATTGAACTTACCTTGTATTGTGAAATGTGCATTTTGTAGTCTTTGCTTGTCTCATGTGACAGCTTCTCTGAGATAGCAGCAGAGAAGTTCTCATGTGACACTGTTTGCTGCTAGATTTTTTTTGAAACACATATTTCAATTCATACAAGACAGAAAAACTGTTTTATATTTCTGAATTTATGAAAGTTATCCTTTTTCCCTATATGATCCAGGGACTTTTCAAACTGAACTAGACAAACCCATGGGTGAATGCAAATTTTTTAGGTTTTTTTTCTCTGGGCTGTGAAAAGCAGTGGATTCATCTAAAGTGCAAGGGGTTCTTTTATGTGAAGGATATGGGTGTCTTGGTATCCCATAAGTGTATGTGGGTTACAGAAGTTTGAAAACCCCTGGTGCTACTTCCTATCTATGTTGTGAGTAGATGCCTTAAATTTAGAAGCATGCTTCAACTGATATTGTAAACGGGAGATGAATTTAACAATGCAAAATTTACCTCATGTCACATGTAGGTTTTGCTGTTTTTGTTGTTGTTTTTTTTTTTTGCGTGAGAGACTTATGTCCACCCACAATATGTGACCCGAGCTCTTGTATCTATCTCCTGCAGGTTTAAACTTGTTGTCGTGCATAACTGACATAGGGTACAACATCTGTGCTGATTGCGTCAGTGCTCTTTGAGAACTGGAAGAGATCAGATATATATCATCTGTTGATATATAAGTTGGTATTTTGTATAACTTAAAGAGAAGTATACTACCTTTTACATCAACATGAACTTTATGAACTTGGGTCTTGTCTTGTGGTATGGAATTTGCAAGAGTTCTCATCATAAGAGATTTTTGCAAAGTGTGTAGTTGTGTAAGTGTGTGGTGTTTTTTTTTTTCTTCTTCTTTTAAAAATGAAAACTTGCCATGCTCTCAAGCCTTGTTGCTCCTCTGACTAAAAATTTCATCAACCCTTCATAGATTTTTTTTTTTTTTTGGCGGCTACCATTTTTTATTCATTTAACATTAAGCATACTCTTGTTCTTTCATATCACATGTCGTTGAGTTCAAGCAAAACTAGGTTGTCCAAAGAATATTTCAGATCTTTTGAGTCTGTGCACCATGGAGTCTATATAATGCACATACAGGTAGCACTTTTTTCCTCCTGCTTGAAATTTCATTTTGATAATGTGGTTCCGCTTTGACATGACGACATATGACATTGCTTTTGTGGTAGAGTGTCTGTGTGGGAAGAATAAGCTTTTTTTTTTTTTCTTTTTTGATTTCTAGCTGTGATAAACTTGCTTTTCTCTCACCTGATTCAATCAGCCATGGTCTGTTCCCACAGTGGACATATTTTTTTTTGTTTCTGTAATGTGCACAGAAATAATTTGAAGAGTGATTTAAAATAACAGGTTTTTTTTTTTCCATTTTTGCTTTCTGAGTTGGGCAAGACCATTTGCACCAAGAAAACTAAAAATGGAATATCAAGCATATAAACTGATCTCAGTAATTACTTTTAATACAGTTTCCCAAGCCCCCACTTCTTTATGTTTTTTTTTGGAATTCCTTTGCACTGGCAGTGTTTACTGGAGCATTTGGCCATCAGTACCAAAACTCTTGAGAATACTTTGCCTCCGAGGGTAGAAAACTCAGGGAGGAAATGGGGAAAAAAATCACTCTTCAAAATATTCTATGAATTTTAATGATTACTAGCATTGCCGAGATGCAAAGCTTTTGTCTCAGGGTTTTGTTTGTTTTATAGCAGTACCGTCTGCTTCACAATAAAAGAAAAAAAAACAAATGAGTGTGCAGTATGGAGGAGTAAATGATGCCTCACCAGCCAAAACACAGAGGATTTGAAGTTCAGGGGTTTTAGACAGAAGTCTTGAATGTCTTTTTTTTTTTTTTAATGATGATTAAACTAGCAAGCATTGTTTTCTGTCAGTTTGGATCATTTGCAAAGATAGGAAATGATATTTTAATTTTAGTATCCTTGAGCCCTGGGTTTTTAAAAATATTTATGTCTTTTTGAATTATCTACAAAAAATTATTTGGAAGAAATGGAACTCAATTCTAGTTTCAGTTTCCCTGAGCCCTGCTTTTTAAAATTCCTATTGTCTTTTTGGATCATGCTCTGAAAAAACATTAGCCAAGAAATAAGATAAAAATTTTTGTTTCACGCTCCAATAGCCCTGATTTTGTAAGTTTGACATGCAGTCGGTTATATGGAGCTCCTACTGCAGTAGACTAAGGGGATGGGGGACATCTGTTATGTTTTACAAGATATTTGATACATGCTTTGGATAGGGAAAAAAACAAACTATCATGGCAAAATTTGGTGGCTGGGCTACAGGGTTATCTGTGGACAGAAAGACCTTTGGAGATTTCACTTATGATAATAATGCTGAATATTTTCCTGTTACGTTTCCACTTGCTCTGTAACAAGTAGCCTTTTATGTGTTTTGCATAACAATGTTTCTGAGATTTATCTCCCTCACAGCCTTGGTAGCTGTTTGTCCCTATAACATGTAGACCTAAATGATTCATGGTGTATTTGATGTATCTTGTAGCTCAAGAAGGTATTTTAATACTATTGAAGGGTTTACCAACTACCATTTTTGAAATAATATTGTCCAGTCATGTCTTAGATTGTCAGTTAGATTTAGTGTTGGGAGTGGGTTGTTGTTTTTTTTTTTTTGAAAGATCATTTAATTGGAAACATTATATATCTTGGTGTTATTGGTACCACTTTTATGCTGTATAATTAGGGATGAAGTAGTTTATCAGGGTGTGTTGGTTTTTTCTGCATATATGATCAATAAACAGACAACAATGCTCCTGTTAAACTAACTTATGGGCGTGGTTGGGTGGAGGGGGGGGGGTGGAGATATGTGGTTTGCTTTATTTGATATATGAAGTTAAGGTCCGTTTTGTGGACATCTTAATGTGATTAACAGGAGCATTGCCTAATTAATAGGAAAAGGCTTTTTCAGTGCTTTTAAACTATATATCAAGGGTTTGGAAACTAGTATATTTTACTTACAAGCTTCGTGTGGTTATTTGGCTGTGTGTTTACTCTAGGCATACGTTCAGACCTGATTGCTCATACTCTCCCCATATTTTAAAGAAAACATTGTAGGTTTTGTGACTTGCAAAGTTTTTATAACTGATAATTAGTATACTATAAATATATATATACACATATAATTATACATTTACTTTTTTTTTTTTTTAAATACGAAACAAAGACAAACCTATTCATATGTTGGCATTGATAATCATGAATTCCATCGCAGTTTTGTGTTTGACTCGGTCATTGTTGCCACCTTTGATGTGTAGAAGAATTATACTGTTGTCACAGTCATGCATTCATTACCAGTATATATCTGTGTATACCTTGCTATACTCAAACTTTTGTTTTGTAGAGATTCACACACTAGTGTTTGCCTATGCGTATTTTGCTGAATAATTTTTTTCCAACCCCCCACTGTTGTGCTATATACTATACATTTGTTTTGAGTATTACAAATAATAATAATGATGTTTTTACTCCATATATACACACCTGGTCCTAATCATTTGATATGACTTAGAACAGTCATGATAACTCCCTTGTTGTATGTAACATTGTCCTTGTCTGCTTTAGACCTGAAAACTTTACCTGTTTACCCATATTAAATGTGCATAAAGAGAAGAGGAAATTTAATATTCTGATATTGTTATCCATTTTTTTTTAATGTGTAAGACGAGATCTGGATTATATAGCATGTCATTTCTGTTTCAAGTAATGGTTTGATTTGAATACAGAAGGGACAGAGGTAGTTACCAGCCATGTTAGTGTACATACAGCAAGGGACCTTCAGTGGAATGCCAAAGCCATGAGATTATTAAAGGTGCTTGAAATTGATCATTTCATTGCCACTGTATTGTTTTTTAAAAATGTTTATATAATTCAGTCCTGATCCTGTGGTTAAATATTTAGTGTGGCTCCATAATACCAAAGATTTTTAAGCTATGCAATCGGAGGTACAGGTTTTCTGTTGTTTTAAAGAAAATGAAAGTTCATTGCACTGTTAGCTAAAGTTTTGTTAGGTTTGATCAGTTTTTTTGTTGTTTTTTTTTGTTTGTTTTTTTTAAATTATTGAAATTTTGGTTTTTATTTCTTACTAACAGCATTTTAGACAGACAGACAGTTGAAATGACATAATATGTCAAGTTACTATTCAGATCATTTATGAATTAAAAAGACTCCTGTACACTGCATGATGAAAATTATTATATAAATCAGAACAAATGGAATAGGATAGATATTAAGAGCAGTGATGTTTATTATGCAGAGATAGGATGTTTTGAGAAAGACAGAAACGGAAAAGAATTCTTCTCTTTTGCTCGCATTTTGTAATTGTTCATCAGGGGGAAGGAAGGATCAAGAGACAGAGACCTCAGTCATATCACTTGATTGGGACCAACACCGGGTTTTGTTATTAACTTAGCCATATATTCCAGATTTGTTTGTGATTTTTGTGCATTACATTTGTAAGCAGCTGCATTCTTTCAAGTAATGGATAGCTGATTTGCCTTGAAGTACGGCAGGGGTTCCCAATTTGAAATATGTGCAAATTCCAAGGAAGGAGGGGGGAGTGTATATGGAGAACCTGCTATGCCAACAAAAAAGTAGCCGATTGACCTGACTTTCCTTACGTGTGTATTTTGGCAGGTCAAAAGCAGGGCAGGGGTATAAGGACTCACTTAGAGGTGTCATGGAGTACACTGACCAAAAAAGTTGGGAACCCCTGATATACCGGATACGAAAACTGGGCATTGCCAGCGGGGAAGTGTCTGATTTGTGAGCCATGTTTTGTGGGTCTGTCTTCCATCTTGGCTCAGTTTTGACAGATCTTTTCCACAGACATAGCAGAGTTTGAAGAACATATTGCAGAATCTTTATAACAGCAGTTTAACTGTGGGTATAAAAAAAACCTGGCAAATTCATTTTCACTTTGGCCTGAATCATGGCTTCATATGGAGCAGAAGATGTTTTTTTGGGTGTTTTGTTAATTTGTCTTGTTGATGAAGGAAATATAAATTGTCCAAAACTATCACAGCACATTTTGAAGAATAAATAAAATTTTAGATTTGCTGTGGGCAATTCAGCAGGTCAGACACAATTGCTCTATTTTCTTGCTTGGCAGTGTCCATGTGTCTACCAAAAGTTTGTGAGCTTAGGCAGCGGCAGACAGCACTGCCTCAATTTAACAGGCTGTAGTACCCAATTGACCACCTTGTTCCACCTTGTGTTCACTTTAGTGTTTGTCAGTGAAAAGTTATTTGTGTGCCATGATTGCACAATGCATGCCAGATTCATTTATTTTTTTCATTGGAACTTCTCTGTCTGGTTTTGCTTTCTTTCCTCCTTGGGTCTTAACTGGAGTGGAGGACAGTTTTCTTCACAGCATTGTATTCTCTACTTCCACGTTTCCACGGTTTAGCTTCATCAATACATTGGCCTCTTTCATATTACAGTTTTGCATGCAAAATTTCTCAGTGATCTCTTTAGAACTGCCAATCTGTACAGAAAGGTCTGCTGAAATATGTAAATGTTTGAGAAATTTTAGGCAAGGGAAGTAGTTTCAGCAGTATATCATTCTCTCAAAAAACAGTTTCAGTCAGGATATTTCAATCTGTTGGAAGTGGCAGCTGTGAAATAATTATACCCGCGCTGAGCAGAGTGTGTCAGTGAATTTGATGACTTTTCTAGTGTCATGGAGGAACTTCTCCTGATGTTCTTTTTTTCTTTCATTTATTAAATTCACTCACTGATTCAGTGTTGCACTTGTGCCCATTCTCTTCCCCTTTCAAGTCACTCATGTAGAGCATTTGTAGGCAGCTTATTTTATATATACTTAAAGCTCAAATCAGGATAAATGAGACTGCTCTTCACATGCACATTTATTTTTTTTTTCTACACCTCCTGCAATAAAGAAAGCATTACCGATCAGCAATCTCCTACACTGATTTCTCATATTCTCTGAATGGTGCCTGTTATGATGAACAATACACATCGAAACTTGTGAATTTATGAAGTATAGGATCTCATGTTTTAAAATGAAATGAGTTAAAAAGAACTGGAATTACCTAGAAAGTTTCCAAGACAGCTATTGGTAGAAAAGAAAGGGAATCTGGCGGGTATAGAAATTCGACGACAGAATGAAAGTTCATTATAGCATGCACTGAACAGTTCTGTCGCATTAGACTGAACTGCTTTGTTTGATTATTTTGTATCTCTTTCCTAATGGTCTGCAGTAGTTGTGGTTGCCGGTAAAAGTATTTTAATCGTCCCTCCTCGGGTGTTTTTGAGAATAACAATAGTCCATACTTATGTGTAAATACTATATATATTTGCAATTGTCAAGAATAATCAAAGGTTTTTCCTGTCTCCATCATGTAATATTAAGAAGTGCTAGTCAAGTGTCTAACCTAACAATAGCTTTCCATGTCCATATGTATCGATGCAAGCTCCTATTTTATATTACAACTCTGTCTTCCTACACTGCAATCAAAAATGCCTTGTTTGTTTGTCACGTTTGTTTGGTTAACCAGTTTGTTTACTTAATTATTGTGATTAAGCAGTTTTGATATTTTTTTGCATTACCATTTTCTTTCTTTTGATATCTCCAGCTTTTTTTTTTTCTCTCTTTTTTTTATTTGTTTAAACAGTTACATTCTTGAGTTTCCTACTAACCTTCAGAATGCACTATCAGGGTGTTTTTTTGTTTTTTTTTCTTGAGTGTAGTTATGTTGCTGTTTTACATGTGGAGTTTACGCTTGTTGTGACTTACTTTTGATTCCAATTTGAATACTGCCAAAGATGAACAGAATATTGTAACCGCGTCACAAGCTGAAGATGCTTTCTTTCTGTGGTGATTTGAAGTTTGAATATTGTTTCTTCCTTTCTCTTTAACAGTTTTATCATTGTATGGGTTCTGGATGTTTTTGAGAACTTTTGCTGTTTGTCTTTGCCTTACAGGATATAAGGTCCAAAAAAAAAAAAGAAGTCAAATAATGATGTATTTTGTAGTTCATGACATACTGTGTTTAATAATGGTGTATAAATAACCAGCCTGTGTTGATAAATTTATCCACAAAATCAGACCTCTACTTATATCTTTTGAATTTGCGCATCATTTGGGGTAGAATATTTTTGAGGTAACTTGAACCTTGAACTATTACTAATACCAGTACATGCCTTATTTCATTTTAGTGTTGTGATTTGTTTACTTATTTTCTTGTCAGAGACTAATCATTCCCCACTTGTTGAAACAGAATTAATTACATGGTAGTGAATCTGGCTTTCTGAAGAGTCGAGATGAACAAACTTATTCTCAGAATGTGACATAAATGTTTAGCATCATTTTGTTTGGTTTTTTTTTAGTACCGGTATTTTGACTTGAGAAATGGATTTGTTGATTAAAAGAAATACTCTGGCGCCCTCACCTAGTTTCAGTGATCAGTTTAAATTGATACTGCCCTGTCCCCTATTCTTGACAGATAGCATGTTTTTGCCTGTTACACTCTGTGCATTAGACAGTTGTTCTGCTGCATTTTTGAATCACTGCAGTTTAGAGTAGGACAGCGCTTGTCTCAATATTCTATAACAAAGTCACATATTTAATGTGCATTACCATGATATAACCCAGTCTTTGAATTAGGAGCACATTGTTTAGACAGTTGATTTTTTTCTTACTTCACATTATTGGTGTTAACCTTCATGTGTATTCCAGTCGCAGCAGTAGAAAAGTTTGATGTCTCCACATCACATCTGTCCAGACAAAAATTCAAAAGACAGTGGTGCTTTGAAAATGGCACCTAGAGTGAAGAAGGCTGAAATGAAGTAAGCAATACCTCTACGCCCATGGCCTTGTTTTGCTGTCTGCTTATCTGGTTTTGAACACTGTTTATCTGCATTTGCTACAGTGTTTCCAGAAGGGAAGAACTCCTAGTATATGTTTTTGACAGGGATGATATAGAGACAACCAAACAATCTCATGTATTCACCGTGATTCTTTCATTTTACACCGCTTGCCATGTACTGAAAAGCATTGACTGCATTGAATAAATGAGACCACCAAACCCCTTTGCCTGCTATGTTATTTAGATTAAGTTGCTCAAAATGTTTATGCAATCAATAATTGTTACCATTTCCTTTTGCCCCAACACCCCCACAACCTCGTCCCCAGTCACAGAATTGAAACATTACAAAGCACTCCTTTGTCCAAACAGTGTTTTTATCAGTGCTGAAAATTTTTCTGGTTTATGTGCTTAACCCTGTTTGAAACTTTTGACACCTTGGGGCCCAGTCTCCTTGTAGTCTTGTGCTGTTGTACGTGTCATTTAAACATGAAATGCTTCTGTTAATTTTTTTTTCTGCATTTTTAAGATTTGACTATATTATCAAAATGTATTGGTGCCGTGCTCTCTCCAGTTAGTAAAGATATTTTATTATTAACAGTATATCACATATCAGCATGCATGCCCAGTAATTCAGGACGTCTCGTAAAATCTCGTAACATTTCCACTGTATATTACAATAATATAAGCTGTATGATATCCTGTACACGTTTACTGCTTTGTTTCAATACTATGACATATAACGTAAACAGCTATGTTTAATCTGGAGGGTTCTTTATCTCCTATGCTCATTCACAATTAGGAACTCCTGCTGCATTAAATGTTCTGCTTGGCCAGTGCCTGAAGACTGACACTTTATTAATTTTGCTCTCCTCTCCCCCATTCCCTCGCTTTAATGACTGGAGACAAAGAACTCTCACTTTGTAGTGGTAGCCTTTCGTTGTGCCTGGAGTGCTCCTTCTCGACATGCTCCTTTCCCCGCACTGTAATTTGTGTGCGCTTCAGTAGTTTATCATATATCAGCAGGCAACACCACTAGTAGTTTTAATGCAGTTTTCGCCAGGGTAGGGAATATGTCGAAGGGCACTCTATGGCAAACATTCTTTAAGTGCTGACTCTTTATAAGAACTATTATGGTTGTGAATTTCATTTCAAGTAGGAAAGCATTTATCATTACCCCCGTTTCCTGCTTTTTTCTTTGCCTTACATATCTATACTGTCAAGTACATTTTTAAACCTCCTCCCCAATTTTAGTACTCAACACCTGTTTGAATCACCACACATTTCCTGACAAAAATGTGTGTCACAGTACTTTTCATTTCCACATGATATCGCATCATTCTGGTGTTATATTTCTTTCTGTTATTTCATGTTTAAACAGTTCCTATAGCAGCTAAAGTATTTTGCTAAGTTAGTTGACATAACCTTTTGTCTAGACTGCTACTAGTTACACAGAGCATGCAGAGGACAACCCTGACTTTTTTTGAGAAATTAAATTACAGTTACTTGCTTTATGTCCATGTTGAACCCCTTCTAATTCCACTGCACTCATTCAGATTGTGTCTGTTTGGTTAAATTTCTTTCGTATCCACTTGCATAACTCACAATATTTTTGCAGAGTTTTGTGAATAAGCAACTAGCTTGCTTCATTACAAAATATTTAATCTATATATACATATATATTGCTGTAGCTATTTACACCCATAGAGTTTTTTAACATCCACAGTAGAGTCATATCTATTTTTGTACTCTGAAAAAAAAAAATTCCCCAGCTATATTATGTCCGTACGTACAATTAGACTTTTGCCGTATTTGATATTGTTTAACTTGAGTGCATTTTCATCTACTGGAAGCTGTGCGGTTTGTTCTAGAGCTTTTATATTCAACTGGTTATTCGCTTGAAGTCTTTCTTTTCTTGCTGGATTTTGCAGAAGGCTCATTATAGACGGTGGGATTCATAATATTATGCTTCTCTTAATTTTGATTGACTGGATTTTGTTTCTTTCTTCTCCATTAGTAATTGGTTGATATTTATCCAGAAATTTCTCATATCTCTTATTTTGAAATATTATACCTTCAACTTTAAATAGCCATTTTATTCTTGGGTGGGACAATTAAGGTTAATGTACAAGTAGTTTAGTAGTTTTCTATTTTTTGTCTCTCTTTGCTTCCTTCTTAACAATAGTAACGAACAAAACAGTGTGGCTGTTGGAAATCTGAATTTTTTTTGTTTTTTGCTTTATTTGGACAGAAATATTGCAGTTTACATACAGGAAAATAAATTACATTGGCACCACCCTCAAGTAACACAAAATGTAGAATTTCTTTATAGTTAAGGTACTTCAACAGTTAGGAATATAACAAAACTTGCAGTATCAAAATTATTCAAATCTATTTTGGCTGTTGTACATTTATCTGCTTAAAGTTTTTCCAAAAGTAGGGGGAAAAGCTATGGTGTGTCATTGCTGTCAGTCAGTAGCATATGACAGAAATTCAAACATTTTATTCCAGAGGGCATTACTTGACTCTGTGGTGTATTGTAAGTAGCTGGTGGGTTGGCACTGCTCCCATTGCAGTCATAAAAAAGGTAAACGGAGTTTTAAGAAATTGTGAGTACCGTCAGAATCGATTTTTGCAGGCCATTTGTTTTCTCTGTTTCAATACTTAATTCGTCATTCCTAAACCTGGGTTAAGTTTACCTGCGCACATCCTGAATTTGTTAGATTTTCTTGTTATCACAAATCTGCTTTGTTTTTGCTTTTTTTTTTCTAAACTCTCAAGACAATAACACCCCCACTTCCCCATTTTATTTTTTTCTTTCAGTCATGCTGTGTTGTATTAATCAACTTATTTGATTAACTTTATGTAATTACAATAAATATATACATACTTATATTTATATATATACAAAGGACCACGTTTACCTCCGCTATTTGTTGTTTATATTACTAGTGATTTTGTGAAGGCTCATATAATCGGTGCATTTCAAGATTAGACCTTTGAAGAGGGAGTTTTGTCATATATACAGGTGGTGAAAGACGGGAGGAATATAAACAGATGATTTCCATAACAGCATTCTTTCCATGTCCCAGATCCTCTCGAAAAGCTCTTGTGATCTGCAGTGTTTTAGGGGGAAAATGTCTCTTTCAGTGCTAGATCTAGGTGTTTGTGCAGAGATCTCATTTGGCATAAGGCATTGTCAAAGCATGATATAAAATAGCCTGGCTGCAGCCAGTTTGGTGAACACTTGCAGTTTGGTAGATGACCTGAGCTGTTGCCATGTGACAGAACTCCCTCTTTAGTTTCTTGTTTGTTGAATCAACTTTTCCAGCATAGCATTTTATGTTTTATTCTCAGTATGTAATACGTAACCCCAGCCAGCAAAATGAATGCATCTTCTCAGTAGATTCCTTATATTATACATAAAGAGTGTTGGTCAATACATTTATACAGTGTGCGTATAAGACACAGTGTGTTTGTGTGTGGATGTGCTAGTGTGCGGCTCACCTTCAACAGTGTTACATTACTTTGGGTTTTCCTCTTTTGCGTCATTTCTGTGTCAGTCCCTCCTATTCATTTGAGTCACATTTATTAGAACAAATATTATAAAATCTTTTGCTTTAATGTGCCCATAGTTACTTCATTTCAAGGATCTCTTCTTGTTCCTAATGGAGTTTTTGGTATGGTATCTCTCTTTTGCCATCATTTTTTGGATTCAAAAAAGTAAAAGACCTTATTAAAGGGAATCCATCAAGACATTATAGTTAACAAATTGATGCTGCTGACGGTTTTCCAGGCAGACCTAAAGTAATTATCTTTTGTGCTTTTACTTGAAAAATGAGCATAGTTGTGTACTCACATATTTCACGGAAATGTTTATTTGTTGTCACTTATCATTTTTGCTATGGCGGATTTAAGGAAAATGAAAGCCTGGACTGTATAGTGAAAATATTTGCTTTAGAACCTTTTTTTTTAGTATGGCCAATATTAAAATTGTCTCCTTGTGAAAGCAAAAATGTTTCTTTCCCATTTGACAGTAAAAGCACATGAGATGGGTGTTCTTCTTTGTTGTTCTATGCTAACATTTATCAAGTTTTGATCTCTGTGCAATAAACAATTAACTCGTAGTCAGTTTTTTCCATATACTATTTGTCCTCAACCCCCATATTTTCTTGTGTATATGACGTAGTGCTGCTAGCCTCTCTTACCCACTTATTTTTGTGATGAGGATGTGTAACAGGCGGGGAAAAAAAATTGCGTGAACTCGCCTGAGAAAATCAAAATATGTTGTTTCACCCTGTTTAGTGTTGTTCGTTGTCAGCATTTGTCTCACCGCCCTATTACTATTATCCCTGGATTGTTACGCTCCTTCCATTTTAACCCTTTTTCCATTTACGTATTTTGTTCAACACTAAATTCTCAATGATATTTTCAGTATTTACTTTTTATTCAAACCCATTTTGACTTTTATACACGTATCTGCAGACAATTTATCTGAAGAGGACCCTGAGTTATTCTCCTTTTTTTGTTTTCCTATGCCTTGGGAAGTGGTGTATTTATGCACGTATACTTTAGATGTGATTTGAGTATATTTACGCTTGAGTAATCCTTCGTAGATTGGTGGAGATAAAGATGCATTCATTTTGACGTAGTAGTGCGTGAATGTGTTTCTGTAGTCCTGTTTGGGTGCATTTGCATACTTTCATTAAAAAAAAACAACACAGTTACTGTTTTGAGTATGAACTTTCACAATCTGAATGTAAAAAATCTGTTGTTGGTTTCTGATCGGGAGAAATGAAATTTTTTTTCTGGTTTCCAGCTGCACTTTTCTTGCTTTGAGATCACATTCACTCACCTATCAGTTTCCTCAGTAGAAACAGGGTATAGACTCATTCAGATTGAGAAAATTCACTCATGATATTAACAGTGATGATTACTGTATTACTTTATCAGATTTATCACCTTTTTGCCAACTCTCTTCTTTGAATTTTTGCCAAAAGTAGCAATTTACCGTGCCTCATATTTATATTTAGCAACAATCTTCTTTGTACACGTGACTTTTGAATTACATTTTTTTTTTCCTGTTAACCATTAGATTTTAGAATCAAGCAAAAGATATGTACAATATATGCGAGTTCAAGGGTTTTTCTTTGTCACACAGCTTTTTTTCCTTTTCTGCTTCAGATGTGGGTTGTTTAGAGGGATATCAGAATATATGTAAATTTGCTTTGAAGAATGTACCTACTGTATGCCATCATAAATGAAGGGACTGCTTCCACAGTATAGTATAGAAATTATCCACTGTGGAGTCTTTCAACAGGTGTTTTTCAATTATATCTTGATGTAATGTTAATTCACCGCCTGGAAGTCAGTATCAAATTTAAGTTACTGCATTTTGGGATTCAGACTTCACTGACACAATGGATGAAGGTGAACGCTGTCCCAGCTTTTTGCAGACCGCCAACTATATGATGATGAAATACCAAGGCATTCACCGGTTTGCAAAAGTTGGGATAGCATGTTGCTATCCATTTCTATCAATTCTCCACAGAAATTAGGATAGTATAAGAATGCATGAAGCTAATTTTGGAAGAGCACAAATGAAAACATGGGGTCACAACAGAGTTTTGAGCCGAGGTTTTATTAATATGAAATTGTTATCGGCTCATTATTTATAGTATTTATTTTTATTGCTTTTTAAATTTTTTTTATTTTCATTGTCTTAGTAAAAATCAGACGCCTTTCACTCACTGTCAGAATTTGCTGATGTAAGTGTGCTGATCTCAAGTATGGCCGCGGAGCTTGCGTGCCTGCCCTCATTACGATCAGGCTTTTTCAGATCTTTGCTTGTGTGTGCGTGCATGTGTCTCTGAAACCTTGCAATGTTTTGTAGGCATTTTCTATGATGTGCTGTGGTAGATATTGGATGTGATCAAGCTTGCCCGCAATGAGGGTCAGCCTGGAGGGTGCGAGAAGAATGTTTATCAAAAGGAAAGAATTGGATTTGGTTTTCAAGACAGTATTTTGTCTGTATCCTGGAATACAGTCATAATTTTAATATTGTGATGCTGAAATTTCCAGGAGTATGCCGCATCAAGATGAATAGGGATATGTCATATGAGTAATGTGGGAAGTTCATTGATGTTCAGTAGTGTCGTTTAAGTTAAATAACTCCATATTTCCATCTGACAAATAAGACTACTTCAAAAAGTGGAAATTTATACAGAGAGGGTTGGGTGAGTCTGATTGAGAAAAACAGGGATGGTAGTCGGATCTTGAAATCTCTTTTGCATGAATTTCTGTCATTTGTTTTTTGAAACACTAGAATAATGAAGCAAGTTGTTTCATAGCCAAAATTTTGTACTTTTGAGTGTCAGGCATTGCTCTTTTACATACCACTGAAAATGTTCAGTATGTCCCACTAACTTCGTGGTTGCACGTGAATTTCACTACTGCAGTACTGGCGTGCATTTGTCGTGGAGTGGAGGGCCCACTATTTATCGTTATAATTATTATTCTTAACAAATTATTATTCATTTCAGTATAATTTCATTAATGCTGTTATTTCTACCATTTATTGCTTTAGTTATTTTACTATGGTTACAGCCACGCTACCACAATAGTGCTCACTTAAATATAGAAGTGTGTAGGTAGGGACGACCATACGATTACTCCCCCTTCTTACTCGTTACAGTATTACATGTAAACATTCTAATTACTGTGGATGGACATTTATGAATTTAACATCACTTGGTAGATTGTGCTGGTAATCTTGATGATTATATTCAATATTGAGAGTAATCTAGGTATGTATCTTCCTTTTTTTTCTGTTTTTTTTTTTTGGAAAGAATTTTTTTTATTTGTTTGGGTCATGTAACCGTTTCGAGTATTGCTGCACCCCCCAATCTAACCTGGATGTTTGTTTCTACTTGCCAAGGTAAAATAAATATATTAAAAAAAATATTGTGGTGCATTTCTCATTTATTTTGTTTGTCGGCTTGTTATTTTGTTAAATCTTTGTTGGTTTGTCTGACAATTAGGTGTTGCCCGAATATGTAAAGTTACGTGATGTATTTGGAAGAAAATTTTCTGAAATCAGATCATTACTTTACTTCAGATTAAGACACTGCTTGCACAGGAAAATCATTGTCATCTCTATTTTATTTTTCTGTCATAACTTCTTGCCTTTGACTTATATAATTGAAGCACTTATAGATTTATTGCATAAAATAGTCATAGTAGACCTTCAATAGAAAGTAGGCCTTGAGGCATGGAAAAAAATATACTTATTATTGAGGTATAGATCTACATTGGGTCAAATAATGAAATAAAGCGACTAAGGAACACTGAGTGGGGATTAAGTATACTTAACTGTTAAGTATATGTTTTCCATTCAGTCAGTCTTAGTTAATATCAGGGTTCCACTCTACTGTATTATTATAAATTATTGATAGCCAGTATTGTTTATGCCTATATATTTTCATCATGAAGCCGACTCCAGAGAGACAAAGAAAAGCAGACATCAAGAAATTGGACTGACTTCTGCGATAATATGGAACAATTGCTTTCATTAATAGATAAAGATCTCATACACCCAGATGTCTTTTGTGAAATCTCACAGAATAAATCTGTAAACAGCCATTTTGAGGTCCCCAATAAATCTCTCTGCTTTGCACTCAGGAAAACGAAAAATATTCCCAATACTCAAACCCGATCTCAGTCATTCTCCACACAATATGAAGAGCCCAGTTAGAGGCCTTTCTATTACTAGAAACATATTTCTGAGGAAGTTCATTTTGCCCATGATATCACTGTTTTAGTTTGTCCCTGTGGAAAATTGCATTTCAAACCTCCAAAATTTGCAATAAGAATTGCAAAATTTTCTTGCAAAAAGTGGTAAAAATTGCACCAAAAATTTGCAAAATGTTGCAAAAATTTTGTCGATTGTAACTTCATTATATTTACCACCACGCTGCATTGTTTACTACTGACATGTTGCAAAAATGTAGATATGAAACACATTTGCTTTGTTCCTGTTCACGCAGTATTGCGACACTGGCAGAAAAGTGCACTGTTTGGCCCAAATCAGTAAATTTAGCACCAAATTTACAGAAAATGCCTAATTTTGTGGAAATTTACAAAATTGCAACAAGGCTTCTAAAACGCGGAAATCTGCAATAATTTGCAACCGCAATTTTCTTTGAGTTTAGTGAATGAAATATTGTACAGCAATACAATTGCATCCATAACATCAAGGTCCTCCTGAACAATGAAAGGATAAAATACTAATGAATCCATGTATGTGAGATTCATACTTGGTAACAAGTTATATTATTAAACGAGTACTTAATACTAAGGTTTTGCTGTATTTCTCATTAGCGTACAGAAATAACAGTTAGCGAGAAAACAACCTATGCAGTGTGTCATTAAGCTGATCCAGACATTATGTCTAGACTGATATCATGAACCCACTAAAGTCCATCAAAATCTTCCCAGTGAGACATCCTTGTTACCAGCTCATAATGGTGGCAATGGAAGAAAACCAATTTTTTTAGCTGTCAGCAATAACATTTTACCTTTACAATGGTTTTGTATTCCTGTCTTCGGCAAGTGTTTGGAGTATTTTACTAAGCCATTAGCGAGTAAGTGAAATATTACGAAACCAGATCTTGATCACATATTGTTAACTTGAGCTGCTTCGTGAATAGATACATTTATTTTGTAAATGGAGCACGACATAGATCTCCATGAACTATTTAATCAAATTTTCTGTTGTTTTTTTTTTACGTTGGAGCACATGCCTTAAACAGCTTTCAGCAAATGATGAAAGTCCATTCAACAATTTTCTCTGTAGGCTTGCAGTGTTTGGAGATCAGGTGAGTGTGAAGAATTTTGTTGTAGCCATTAGCCGAAAATAATTATGGTCCCGCATCTTCTTTGTGCGTTACTTTAGGACCTTAAATTTTAGTACTACAATGCTGTCATGCAATCATCGTTGCTACCATTGTTGAAGGTGGTACTTCCGGTTATTCGCCATTTTGTTGTGTTGACAAACTTCTGCATGCGGAACTGAGTCACTTTTGTTCACTAATTATCCGTTCTGAGGACTGCATTTCACTGCTCGCATGTACAGCAGTATGGATAAGCTGAAGAAGGCTTTGAGCGGAGACGACCAAGAGGAGGACAAAGGAATTGTAACACAGGTGTGTACACTTTCTGCGTCTAACCCCTGTAGCTTTGGGCACTTTGCCGTGGGCGAGACAGCGAGTCTGGCGAATGTTTTGATTTGTAATAGACTAGACTAGTAATTTTAATTCGTCTAGACTAAATCACCTTCCCTAGGCCTAGACCTTGTTGTCAGACTAGATACATCAGAAGTCTTTTACACACTTTTATGGCATTTTGAGACTGTTCTTAATCGCTTGCTGCATTAACAATAACAATAATTAACTTAGGTTATGGGCCATGGGCCATGGCCATGGGCAGTTTGAGTTACACTGAGTTGGTCTGTCTGAGTGAGGCGTTTTAGTAGCCATTAGCCTGACGGTCAACTTAAGGATTCAGCATTTCTCTTAGTCTTAGTCTGGTGATGAGGTTATAACAGTAGCAAGAACACCAGCTTTTATTTGACCGAGTATATACTTAAGATTTTAAAAGACCACTGTCTGATTAAACTGTTGCCTGAGACAGGTGGTTGCTGCCTTATGCAGATTGGGTTTTAACACTTGTACTAGTACTAGTAGCGCTAGCTGACCACTCGCTATGCAGGTCGCTGGCTGTGTGACCTCTGGTTTTACCAATGTTATAGTGGATCAGTGCATACTGCCTGACAAGTGACAGTTAGGACCCATTGCCAGGATACACGGCTGCACAAATACAATCTCCGCAGTTAGAGGTTGGTTGAGCGATGCATACTATTGCCGCACTGAACAGTAGCAAGCCCGCAGTAGTATATATACTACCACCGCATCACGGGGGTTAAAATAAAGACAATAAATAAGTAAATAAAACCAGTCCCCCTTCTGGCCGCCTCCAGGTTTGTAAAGTTAATTGACTTTGGTTGTAGGCTTGAGACTGCTGTATGGCCAACGAAAAAGTATACTTTTTCTATTCTCCATATTGGAGAAGTAAAATTAGTGAAATCGGCCTCCTGTTAATGTTATAACAGCACCAACCGATTTGATAAGTTGTATGACCACATGAACAGTATCATTCTAAACAAAACGGAAAGATTTCCGCATGCAACACAACCCGAAGCAATAACATGGCTATTGTCAAGGGAGCATCAGTCGAGGCGAGCGTAAAAAATAGATTGGATCCAT
>JAWQUT010000147.1:841201-871889 GCA_033807755.1 Ellobium chinense | reverse complement strand
CATCTAATGTGCTAAGGATTCATACCATTTATTTGAAATGGATGAGAAACCATCTTTCCCATACAGAAAATCAGTGGGTTCTTTCAGTCTGATGACGACAAAGATGTGAGTGCTTTAATTTATGCTTTCTGATTCTCCTTTCTTTTCCCATCATATAAACAGATTTGCATATTTTTTTTGTATACCACAATGTGTTTGTTTACTTGAGCAGTGAAACATCACAAGCATTTGCTTGGATTAGGAGGAAAACTTTCTAATCGTTATTGATGGCCACTGTATAGTCTACATACAATTACAATACATACAAAATTTTATGAAAATAAAAAGGACTGCAAAACGGGTAGATAGTAAATGAGTGATAAGACCCCATCTATGACACAAACATTGTTAGAATAAATAGAATTTAACATGATTTTAATATAATACTGACAGGCAATTCAGTACAAATCTAAAGACTAAATTTTCGAACAAAAGTCCTTCCTCTGGGAAATATAAAAAATTTCGTTTGAACTAAATATGACTAGGAAGCAGAGGACATGACCGCAGCAATGGAATGGATTGGAGGGGGTCTTATGTAACCATAGCATCGACAAAGGTCAAAGGCTATCCTTAAATCAGGATTTGTCTTTCATCTATTCATTTGTCGTGCTATAGTATGTAAGTATAAAGCTCCCTCTCATTCCATGGATGTGGCTGTGTGCTCTGCTTTGCAACTGCAATGTTATTTCCATCATTAGTACACAACATGATTAATGACAGATCCCAAATTTGCCCCTAGGCCTAATATATAAATCCAATGATCTTGAGGTATAAGGGACAAGAAAGCATGTCATTGTTAACCTGTATTCATTCCAAATAGCTGCTAAATCTTGAGACTATATTATTATTAGCAAAAAATCAATACAGACCATAATGGGATTAATTAATGACAATTCCTGTCAGCAACTGAGAGTTTCTATCAGCATGAGGTGTAGGTACAGAGGACAACAAGGATTGCTAACCTTGAACTCTGTGTTATGAACAAGGTTTGCTGGCCTTGAGTCCGTATTAAGGATCTGATAAATATTGATTCCAAGCAGAATAATGTGAAAGATGGATCATGCTAGATTATTTTTGCTTCATGTCCCTAGCTGGTCCCCCACATTTTGGGTGGGTGAATGCATCCTTGCTATAATGTTCCACGTGATTTCTTTCTAAGGTGAAGGGAGCTTGAGCAATATCTCAGGATGTATTGAGAATATGAATATTAAATTTTCAATGCGTAATAATATGTACATTTCACAGTTCTTTTATTTCAGGTATAAAATCATAGTTATTGGGTATGGGTGCTATTTACAGCCGCTTATATGTACCTTCATTCATCTCTTAGTATTAGACATTATGCATAAAGGAAGAGGAAGAATGAAACGAGCTCAAATATCAGAATGTTTTAAACTCTGGTGAAATGACTTAAGTTTCATATTGAGCAAATAGGGAATGGTGGATGCACTCAGTGAGCTAAAACCCATATTTCCAGTCAGCGTTGCATAGAGGAAGGAAAATATCCTTTCAACATGTGTTAAACATAATCATCATGCCAAGTGCAGTTTGATGTATGTTCTTTTCACTCTCGATTTCTTGTCTGTGACGATGAAGACGGGATGTGCGGCCCTTTGTGGTGCAGAGAGAATATTTTTTCTCAGGAATTTAACGATGTTTCTTTATTGCACTGACACACTATATCATAATTAGTGTGAAGAAAGTTCTGGTGGTGAATTTATCAAAAGTTGACCGTATATAAATACAGGGATGTCATTCTGTAGTCTGTAGAGTATTCTCTAAAATCAGAAAATGATGTTGTCTTTCCGATGTTGTTGTTTTACATCAGTTCTGAGAAACAGCTTTCAGAGAAAATTTAAAATTTTAAACAAATATATTTTTTTTTTTGTCTCTTGGTTTCTGTTTGCCCTGGACATTGTTTTCCTGTGTTATGGAGACTGATTAGATGCAGTTATACGTTATACAAATAAATTTATCTCTACAATGACCTCAGTATTGCCTAAATGGCTAAGATATAATGGCATGTTCTAGACTAGACTGTAAATGAAACTGCAGAAAGTTCAGAGAATTTTATGAAAAGTGAGTGGCATTTCTGAAATACCAAGGTTTCAATCATTGTGACAGGGAGCCAGGAATACAACATCTTTACTTTCACATATGATTACAGAGCTCATTTGAAATGTAAATTTACACAAACCATTTACAAACCATTCACATATAAGATATTACTTTAATATCAGCCAGTTTTTGATCTGAAGCTTTTAATACATCACTCAATGACAGCTGTGGTTATTCCTGATGTTGAATGATGATTTTTAAGTCGCTAATCCAGAGTTTCTAGTTTGAATGCTCTCAGTGGCCACATCTATGAAGTTCCTTAAAAGTTGAAGGGGTTTGGATTTTGATGGGGTAGGGGTGGAGGGGGAGGGAGCGTGTGGTAGTTATTAGTTGTGAGAATTACTGTTAGTTTTTTCTGTATTTACTTCCTAGTAGGAAAGAAATCAAGGCTTTTATGTCTCTTTTAAGTGTACAAGTTCTTGTTAAATCTGATGCTGCTGTCAGTGGAGACACCCAAATTAATTAAAAGGACATGCTAAGCACTACTCTAAAATGACATGGAATAGTATTAATAATGTTACTGTCTTGTTAAAATCTTGTAAGCATCATCATCTTCAGTATAATTAACACAAGATTTTAGCAGGATAGTAAAAATGTTTCACTTTCACAGCTTTATGCTCAACGGGTAATGGTTTTTTGTGGGCAGTTTTGCTTGGAAAGGTATTTTTAAATATGCAAAATTCAATTGTTTTCCTTTTTCATTCTGTCAAGAATGATGAGGATCTCTGGTTTAGCTCACCTTGGTACAAGCAGGAGAGTATAAAAGTTTCTTAATTTTTAAGACTTTGTTCAGTCAGTTACACGTCACTTGTTGATTCATATTTGGATTTATGCTCTTATTCAGTTGGTGATTTATAAATTTATGCCATTTAAAAATACAGTAGTACCTCACAGAGTTAAATCCTTGGGGACCAGTTCTTAATTTCAGGTTGTGAATTGTATTAATTTCTGAGTGAACTTTGATATGATATAGTATAGACAGTAATTCATGGCATATATCCATGTGCTTGGGAGATGAGGAAAACGATCTTTGCCTGTAAGCCTGGGTATAGAGTGAGGATAGAACAGAAATTAAAAATGCATCATAATTATGCTCACAACTCCTTTTAATGCCAACATTTTATATGTTTCGGAGGAGTTGTTTATTAGGCAGAGTTCACTGTATGAGGAGTTTTATAGTAAATGAGGTTGGAGGTTATGAGGTTCTACTGTATTCCACATTTCTGCATATTCTTCATTAAATCTTTATTTGCAAGCAGTGTCAGATTTGTTGAAAATTTCACTCATTTTCTGACATACTCATACAGTTCTGTTCATTTGTCGAGAGATTAAAAAAAAATTCTCCATGGTTACATTTTATACTTTCCAGAGATGTTTTTCTGTTTTCCAGAGATATTTTTTTCAAGTGCAAAAGTTAGATGGTTTTGGTGTTGATACTTAAAAGTTTGCTTCATGCTTGTAAACTCTTTCAGAACACTTTCAGAGTGTATTAGAGAACATGAATAGTAACCAGCTGTTGTTGAGTATAACTCAGTTATCCCCCAAAAAGAACGTTAAAGTTTCAGACTTTTGGAGAGGTCAGTAACAGTTATGATTAATGATATTTTAACCGAAGACAGTGGCATTTTTAAAAACTTTTTAATACATTTCTTACAAAGCCAGTGAAATGACAAGGTTGGTAATGATTTTGTAAATTTTAATCAGTATTTTCATAATTACAGCGTATCACAGAAACAGAAATTTGCTGCACACAAAAGTCACTTCATACTCAAATCTTACTTTGTATTTGTGTTTTTTCATCAGTGACCATAATTACCATCATGAAAGATACAGGGATTACAACTTCTAAACTTCCAGATTGTCAGAACTATGCAAGAAAGCAGTGGTGGTGGTAGACATTATTTGGCAGTGTGGTCCTAATTATCAACAAACACACTGCCGTAGATTTAGCATTACAATATCCTTGCTTGGCAAAGTACAGTATATTGATGTTGTCCAGTGAAGTTACGAACGGTGATATGGCTCTACATTTTGATGTCTTGAATAAGTGCACTACTTTTAAATGACAAAACATTACCCTCTTTTCCCCTCCTCCCACAAATTCGTAGTTTCAGAAATTTAACATTCTCATGTAACAGAATCTTTCATTGATTACAAGTCATGAGGGCTAAGCTTGTGCATCGTTTATTCAGCAAATCAGAAATGTAATGACATAATGAATAAACTTAGTCTTAGTTGGTCCATGAACTAAGTGTTTTGATCAAGAAAACAGTAAGATGGTAAGAGTGAGGGGTTAGTATTCTCAGAAGGTACCGAAAAATACCAACTGCTATTACAGGATGGTTTCAGAGTATCCAGTTCAACCAATTTGACTTTCTTTTTCAGAACAATAGAACCGATGTTCAAGAAATTGAAAGAAACTTTGCAATGAGTTCTGAAGTTTCCCAAATCCATTCTGCTGACAACTATCATCAATAAAGAATAAAATACACACTGCAACATTAGGCCATTCTTACTGCAGATCTGCCAAACTGACTGACATTGGTTGCTGCACACATTGAATCATACATTTAAAATGTTTTTAAAGGAAAAAAAAAGATCCTTTATGATGCATCCAGTGTGTGATTTGTGTAAGAAAAATGTTAATTTTTTACGTTGTTGGTCTCAACGAAGTTGTTACTAAAGTAGTTTATACATTTTTCGTTTACAGTCATTATGGTTGTCCAACATGGCCAAGGGACATCTTCCTTAATTAAATTCAAGTGGTCAGTTAGTTGGCAATTCTGTTATTAGACTGGAAGTTACCATGATAGCATTAATTTCTCAACTTGTTTTGATTTGTGAATATGAGTGAACCTTTCCATATTAATTGTACAAAATTAATTTTTCAGAGCACAAGTCAAGCAGTATCTCATTTTAGTCCATGCATAAGCATTTTTTCCCCTAGTGCTTAATATGTGTCTTTGTTATTTTTGTTATTTTTAACAGATCAGTGATGCCACTACACTCAGTTGGTCAACCAGAATCAAGGGGTTTCTCATCTGTTTTATCTTAGGTGCAGCCCTTTCCATCCTTGTAAGTATTGGGGGAATTGATAAGAAAATGAGTGGGGAGGCAGAGGTGGGATTTTGGCATGGTTGAAATGGGAAAACTGGCTGCAAATACAGCAGGAAAGAAAATCCACTTTTTATGACATGTTGTTCTGTGGACAGGATTCAGTATTGTATTTGTATGCAAATTGATATCACATAGATATTAATTTTGTAACGTCTTGTATTACAACACAATTTCGTAACATCTTGAACTACAACCAGGAATAATATTGTAAAGTACAAGCACTGTAGCATGGCATTGTACACCAATTTCCCTGTGGGGTAAATAAAAGTCCTATTTTCATTAAATGTTTGCATTATGCTATCCTTTTTATGCCAGTATAATGGGGTTTGAAAAGTGTTCTTTGTTTGTTTTTTGCTTGATACAGTGTTATCATTATATGTTTCATAAAAACATTTGACATTTAAACCACTTAAAAAGACTTAAAGAGTACATGTCCTGAGTGTGACAAAAAAAGAATCGACAATCCAGGACGTAAACAAAAGAGCTTTTGATTAAGTCCGCGTGACCAGTAGGGTTTTTGCCTTTATGATGTTCATTTCAGTTGTCCCTCAGATTGAGTTTTATATCAGTTAAATACAGTTAAGTGAAATATTGAGGTCGATGGCTGTCTCTGTGATCTGCACATCTAAGCATGACACTGATTGCATTTATCTTTGGCCTACTTTTATAGGAGGGCAACCAGTTCCTGCATTTGTCTGTGCTGATATCAGTTAAACTTGTGCTGACATCAATAAAAGTTTTGCACACAGTGCTGCTGTGCTGTGTTGTGATAACATGACTGCAAGTAGAGACAAATAAAAACAAAACAAAATTCATTCAGAACAATACAGATGAAAGATGTAGGAGGAACAAAATGGGAAGAGAGTATTAGTCACAGGTCGTACTGCAGTGCATCGCCTGTAGTTCTTTATCAAAATCTTTGCTTGGCATGATTTATCTGAACTCACCCATTTTACTTACCATCCACAGGGCAGCTGTTTACTATTCTTGAAAAATGGGTTGACGATATTTGGAGTTCTCTACACAATAGGAAATATTCTGTCTTTAGCCAGGTAGGATTTAATTCACCATGCCCTAGCTGAGCATTTTATGAACTTCTTGAAACTGGTTAAACAGAAAACAGACTGCTAAGCATGTAAAAATGCTCTTTGATGTGAGTTTTCAAAAAGTGTAAAACCTTTTTTAAGGTGAACTTCTTGGTGAAGTTTTTCTATTAATCAGTCAGCAACAGGATGTAGGATTGTTCAAATGGATAGTTATATTTATGCATGTATTATGCCCCTGAGATACAAAGACCCACGACTATTATTTGCAAAGATGTTCTAATACTTGATGGCCACTATTTTGCGTTTCCATCTCTTCTATGCTTGTCATTTGTAATGCAGTGTAGTGGAGTCTGTAAGACATGAATTCGCTTGAAATGAATTTTTGATTAAAGTGAATTTGTGCTGAGGTTGAAATCTGTTTCTTCTGTATTTTATATGGATGACATCAACTGCTTTGCCCAGCCTTTCATTTAGAGGGAACTGTAATCACAGGGTTGTGGACCAATGCCCACATTTATTACTGCAATCACAAAACCCAACCTTGGCTTACAGCACCTAGACTCTTGATCCAATTAAGCCTGGTAACACCATGTTGTGAATGGCCTGGAAAATGAGTGTGGAGGACAGTGGAAGATGGTGTGATTGCTGAATAAGTCAATCTATCCCGTGTATCGTGGACTTTCCGCACTCAACCCACGCATGAAGCAGCACTCATTCTTAATTCTCCCACCCCCTTGTTTTAAACTGTAAAGGGATGCTCCTCAACTAGGGATGCTCCATATGATGAGAACACTTACAGTGGTATGCAGTTTATAAGTTGTTTTTCCAGAAAAATGGTTAATGTGATATTTGATTGAAGTGAACCTCCCTTTGCCAGCCCCATGCTGCCCACTTTAAGTGAATTGCACTGTATTTTGCTGACAAGCATGGCTCAAATTGTTTCTTTGACAGAGTGGCATCAATGTCTATCATTTCCTTCTCTTTCCAGTACATGTTTCCTCATGGGACCTCTAAATCAGCTAAAGAAAATGTTCGCCAAAACAAGAATCATTGCCACAATCCTAGTCTTTGTGAGTATGAATATATGTGCATTTCCCAGGTTAGATTCTGTTGTCTTACCACTAGGAGAGATTCTTTTCTCTTCTTTCTTGACCATGACCTGGTGCTGAGATTTGGCATACTGAACTTACAATGAAACACACATATTGTCAACTCACAGGATGTCTCAAAACATTTTAAATTAAGCAATTTTTGTAATATGACTACTCTAAGCCAGTTGCTCCTTTATGACTTGGAAAGTGTTTATATATAGCATTTGCTTTGTATGGATCTTTTTTATAATAAGCATAGTCAAATGTGTATCCCTCCCTGTTCCTGTTTCTAAAGGAAGACACTTATAAGTTCTAGCATCCTTTAAATTCGCTTACTCACAGATTTCATGCCTGTCTAGTAATCATTTTCAAAGACTGTTATTTGTCTCTTTCTCAGAACTTAAATTCTATGCAGGACAAACTGTATGAAGCATTCTAATTGTGTTTTTTATGGAACCTTGAATAATATTACAGTAATATTGGAGAATGTTTTTCTGTCCTTTATTCCTCAGGTCATGCTCATTCTCACGTTAGTGTGCGCTCTTGCAGTAAGTATTTTAGCATCCTTCAATCAGAATTCAAGTTATAGTAACTCACTGAAGACTGGAGACATGTATACCTGTCCTCTGCCACATGCTATGCAAGGACGAACACTGTGCAATGACTTCATCTTCCTCCCACTTGGCTGAGTGCTCATGATATAACAAGATGTTCTGCACATTCACTAGGCCGGACCAACACTCTCATGCTTTATTTTGTAGACAGTTCTTGGAAACTGTAATTTTAATATGATTATTCCATGTCATTTGATAACTGATTGGTCTTCTGTGATTGGCATTGAGATGTTGAACAGTCACTGAGAATGTAAAACATGACAATTACATGTTTGTGATGTATCATGAATCACAAATAATTCTGTTGATTAAACTCTGGCTGTGAGATGTTGAAAGATGCTTAGAATACTGGTTAAAATACCGCCTGTCTTTCATTCTCCTAATTTGTCACATTTACCACTGTTTGTTTCTACGTTGCGCATTGTCAGCTCACAGTAAGAAATTCCATTGATTTTTGTTTGGATTGTGCCAGTTATGAGTTCATAATTTCTAGCATGTTGATATACAAAATTGAGTAAATTATATTTTGTTTCCATCTCCACAGATTAAGAATGCGCCACTCACCATTGTTTGCTGTGTTCTTCAGTTCCTGGCACTAACATGGTATTCAATTTCCTACATCCCGTTTGCACGGTAAGTTTCTTTTTCTCTTCGGCAAAGCCCTTGTAAATGGGCAAGGAGAAGACCTCTTTTCTTATGGACCAACTTTCCTGTTTTTGCCTTTTGCCTCTCCTGATTCTATGAATTTACATTTAACAGGTAAAAATATTTCATGTAGTCTAGTAGGAATTTTTAAATAGAAACTTACGAATGTTTCATGTAGTGAGGTAAAACTGCTACCGTGGAATCCTTTCATGCTTATTCTTTAACAGGATTTGATCATAGGTCCAATTCCAAGAATTAAATATTGCTTCTATATTTATGTCAGTTTGCTATACATTGTGTTTGTGCTTACGAAGATTATCTGACAAAGAAATTATGTTTCTCATAATGCACTATTGTGCCTTTATAGAGTTAGCTTCAGTATCAATACATTGTATGTCTAAGGAGGTATCACTACAAAAATGACCTGGTAGTGGGGATTGCTAAGGATGTTGTAGGTAATCTGATTAAGTTAGATGTTATGTATACATTTACCATATACAGTAGAATCCTAATGATACAGACTGGAAGGGACTGGCCAAATCTTGGTTGGTTAAGTGAATTTTGTGTTATCCATTTGCACTATACCATAAGGAGGGGAAACAGTAATCTTTCATGAAAGTTCCAAGTGTGGAGTTCGCTTTTCTTTGCTTTTGGATGTGTGTTGTTAGGGATTGCCATATGTTGTCATCATCTTTGATTGATGCAATGTTTATAATCTTCATGCGCCTGACCGCCTGTGGATAAGGGGAGGTGAAACTGCGACTGCAGAGGCTCAGTGTTTTCTCCTCACTTAGTCATTTATTCCTCTCTCAGCAGTGCAACAGTTGTTGTGTTATCGAAGATTCCCTGAAACTTGTTATCACATTACTGGAAGTATTTAACCTTAAATAAAGGAGGCCTTTTGGCAGGGACTTTCTATTCACTTGGATTAACAGCGATTTGGGATAAAGTATTCTTGTGTCAAGTGAATTCTACAGTAGCCATTTTTTTTGTTTTCTTCATAGAGATGCAGTGATGAAGTGCTTCAGTGCCTGCATAGAATGAAGGAAGTCATTCATTGGTTACATCATACCTGCCCAGCTGTGGTTGGCTCTTTGTTGTGAGCATGAGTCCACAGCAGCTAGGATCAGTCACTATCGTTACCATGATCATGTTTCACTTTATCAGGATCATCATCAACATTGTCATCATCATGATCACAATTATCATCTTCGCAATGCTGCAGTTGTGAACAAATTTGTTCATCCCGGCAAGTTATACATTTAACTTTGTATTTTTGTTTTCTTTTTCTTCATCATTTTGAAAATGAGATTGTCTATTTATGCATTGCAAGTTGTGAAAGTGATACATTCTATATGGCGTATTTCTTTGTTTTTTTGGGTTTTTTTGTGTGTGAGTTATAACTGATAACCAAAGAAGTGTGACAGGATCCTCTAAATTCCCGACATGGATAAGTCCATTAATGAACCATAAGAGTCCAGCAGGACTTCATGAACTTGAATTGCAAGGGATTAGTCCATGATTTCAAGGTTTTTGGGGGAGCTTGAGTGATGAAATCATTATTCATATTGCAAAGTGATAAATTGTCAAAATATTTATGAGGATGATTGAGCACTTTGCAGTAGGGATGAAACAGTTCTAGAAATATGACTTGTAAATCTCAAAGCAGGGCTGGAGTTCAGGACCAAGATTGTGTAGAGTCACTTAGCATTTTACTTGAGAACTGCATAACTTGTGTGTGTGACAAAATGAAATGTCAGTTATCAAGTAGCCTGTTGCCATGATGTCATGTGAAAATGGTCTGATCTAATTGTGAAGCAGTCGCCTGTATTTAATTTTATGTCATCCAGGCATTTATCATTTTAGTGTTCATTGAGTAGTATCATCCAGTCTTCAGATATTTTTATTTATTTTGATATCTTCTTTTTCAGTGTATCTTTTAATAAGTCTGCTGTTTTCTTTTTTGCTGATTTTAGTGTTGTAATTTTTTTTTTTTTATATATAGTATGTGTCCATATTCAGAGGTCTGTTTTGTTGACATTCCAGTGTACAGATCCATCATGAAAGATAAATACAGAAGAATCTCCTGACCTCAGTTTCATGAGGTCCATAATTTCAGTTTGAAATTACGCCATAAATTAGGAACTGTGGACTCAGCAGCATTACAAGTAGAATGTTGACTTTTTGAGGGCATGGGATTTGAGGTCATGACATCCTACTGTAATTTCTCTGACAGCATTTTCATTGTGTAAACATCTGGTTTTGGGTTTTGTAAAAGTAATCCCTACAAATGGCATACATGTTTTTTGTTATCCTTTGTTGCCCACAGCTCTTTAATGTAGTGGAACATCCCAAAAGTGGCATTTCCTTATCCTATTAGATGCATTTAGCATGTCCTGTTTCCAGAGTGCTCGTACGTACAGGCAAATGATACAGTGGCATGCTGATGTCATCAGTGCTTGAAAACTGTCATGTAGCGAGCGAAGGGGTTCAGCAATAGCAGACCTTCTCACAATAATCTTCCGATAAATACATTCTGAATAGTAAATATGTTTTAGATGTTATTTGAGTAAACAAATGTCATCTGAACTGTCCCAATCTTTTCGATATTTATTTGACACATCATTGCCTGATATTGTGAGAAATGATCAAAAAGCAATATTAATACTGTTCATCACTGTGCTTTAAAAATGGCCTTGAGTTATTTTTTTCACATTTCAAGGAGAAAAAGGGGAAAATGTTTTTTTTTATGGCAGAAATGATAAAAAGGTCAGCATGTATCTTTGCAAACGCAATTCTGGCAGGAAAATATTGCATTTTATTTTTTCTTTAATGTCAACATGGATCTTGATTTCTGACTGAGGTAATATTTTTAAAGCACAGTGATGTATTTTTGCTACTTCTGTTGGTGAGAATAGTAGCTCACTTCTCCGAAATGGTATTAAATTAATTGCTGTGGTTTGTGGTTTTTATTAGCAAGATTTTGCTGAATTAACGCCATTTTCTTTAAACTGCTGATGTGTCTCGAATAAAAGAAGGCATTTACAAGATTTGAAAAGAATAGTCTAGAATATGAAGATAGAAATTTTTCAACGCTTTCGTATTTTCATTCTACTTCTTTTGTCTTTGGGATTCACCAGGGGTTATTTGGGGTTTAATAATCAAAGCTAGTGTATATTTGTTTCAGTATTACAGTATATGTAAATGTTCATGATGTTTATATGTGACTGTGTTAGGTTCTTTCATCTCAGCAGGGAGTGTTGCACAAAGGTATGATGTAAAATTTTGGACGGGGTAGTGTAAGACCCGACTTCAATCAGTGAAGAAATCCAAATCTGTTGTCTTTAACTTTGTGTGTGCTTTGTTGTGTGTATAATTAAATATTTTTGCCCACACAGTTTGTTTAGGCAAGAAAACAAAGTAAGAAGGTGCTTGTGTTTGCTTTCAAGTTACTAATTTTATGTTTTAGGAGACTTGATATTTACATTTAAGGAAATACATGCAAAATTGTACTAAAATGACCATCCTCTATATTCCTAGAGTATCTGAACTCTGATATTTAGAAAGCTCATAGGTTTTTCTTAAATAGACCTGACACTTATATTTTTGCTACCTCTCTAATATTTTTGTCTAAAAATTCTTGTGCCTTGTTGCTGTTGTGAAGCCTTTGGAGCAGCATTTGAACCAAATGAAAAATATGAGCTCAAAGTACCAGATGTCTAAATTTACAGCACTGTTTTTGTCTTGTGCCATGAACTATTGATGTTTTCTTGTCATGTGTGGATTTGGAAATATGGACTGGATTCCATCCTTTACATATTAACTACACTCAGTACTGAAAACTTGAGCTCACCATCCTTTTCAGTTGTCTGATTCGTAGGTCAAAGTAGAAAAAAGAATTATGATGGCAGTGATCATGTTTTAGAATCTAGTTCAAATTTTCTTATGCTCTCATACCACAGCTTGTTATAGATTTTCATTTGCATGTTACTGATTACCAAGGATTGTTTATTTTTTCTTCATTAAAAGTGTGATGCAATTTGCCATTTAGTGGTGTACTGTTTGTCACAGCTACAAGGGACACCTGTTAATATGGTCCTGATGGAAGGGGGGTGTATTCAGTCGTCTCTACAATGGAATGGAGCTGGGGCCTACTCTTAAGTAAACTGAAAAGTCCCCAGTCAGGCTTGCCAGAAAGCATTTTCATTTTGACAAATGCCCAGTCCCAGCTCTATTTACCATGTCATTCCTTCTGGTAAAAAGATGGGTGGTGGTTGGAAAGACACTAAGGTAAAATTATGGTGAAACATTTCAGTGTTAAAAGCTGTTACATGCACATTTAGGCCTTCTGTGAATAGAGGATGAGACTAGGCTAAGGCGAAATATTTTCTGTGAATTGCTACATTTTGATTCACAGCTATAGTGGTCATATGTTGAACATCTTTTTGAAAAGTCTCTGGTGCTGCATATGTTTAGATCTACCCTTTGTGAGATTCATATTTACATGCCTTATCTAAATTTATTTCAGATAGTGAATGCTAGGACTATATGTCATCTGCTTATCTTTATAAATACTATGTCACTGGTCATGGCAGTTTGAAATGTACAACTTGACTGGCTTAATCTATATACATAATATTTTTTTATCTATGTCTGGTCAAAGAAAATGATGGAATAATGTGGATTGTGTTGGCTCTAGGCCTGTCAGTTGTGAGAGCAAGATGCGGTGTGGTGGTGAACATGATCTGCATTATTCCTGTCCCCTTTCTTTCTCTTCTTATGTAGAGACCAGGTTTGATTGTACATGCTTTGCCTACCCGGTTCAGTAGAGAAGTAATAAATTATGTTTGACAGAATGTGTTACCAGTTGTGCAAATTTCTTTATATGTATTCAGAAATGGCAGAATGCCTCCAAATTTTTGGATAATGAAATTCACTGAAAAAAAAGCACTTTTTAGCAAGCCAGTGAGAAGAATGACAAAGCAACATCCCTGTTAAACAGATACCCAAGTGAGAATCTTGGTGTCAGGAGATTTTGTCAGTGCATTCTGTGTATTATTTTGTCTTGATCCACATATTTGTCCATCTGAGGCTGTCATTGGTCACCATGTACAGTGTGTCAGGCTTGTTATCCACATAAATACTCCAAGAATTAGGAACACAACCTCTGTCAGGTAATTTAAGGTAATGAATACATGTATAAAAAAATATGATTGACTGATGGCATTTTATTGGTTCTTATTACTCTTTCTTTTGGCTTCATTAGGAACACAACTTCCATTATAGAATCAAAATCAGAGAATTTATTGAGAAGTCTGAGATCTGTTAGGATTTGAAATCACTTTTTATTGGCTATTGTAAGTCGTTATCTATGAATTGTACATGTCTTTCTATCATGAAGAGTCTTTCAGACTAAATTTCAACAATTCAGACTTTTTATCTTTGTCTTCATCAATACGACGCGCAAGACGTCTGGCATTCTAATAAAATATGTTATTTCATTCACCATAAAGAAATAATGCGGAAGACAGAAAATTAGGACAGCTTTAGCGATTTAAAAACACTAGTTAAATGTTGCAAACTTTCATTTCTCATAAGATATTGATCAGTAGGCATCAAGAATATTTCATGATGAACTGATACAAATAAGCATTTGAATTTAAACAGACCTCGTGTTAAGAATGGTTTATTAAAATGTTTTGTGATCAGTTTTGTCTCTTACTACTAAAAAAATGTTTGTAAATTTTATGTGTACAGTTCGCATGTATGTAAAATACTAATTATTTTCGTTGTTCAGTTACTGGTTTAAATAAAAAAGCTTGTATTTCTGTAAAAATGATTTATAACCTACCTTTTGAGAAAAGGATGACAGAGAGAAAGCTGAGAGCAAGAGAAACCACAGTGGAAGTGAAGAAGCCGCAAAGGATTATCTCTAATCAGTATTATGTTGCTTTTCAAACAAAGATAATACTGTTACAGTGGAACCTCAGTTTTTAGTTTTGATTTATAAGTATACCTTATTAAATATGTATGAACTTAACATGCACAGATTCATTTTGAATATTCAGGTGGGCCTCAATGTTAAGTATACCTCTGTAAAGTATACTTTGTCATTTCACCAAAACAAACTTTACAATGAGATTCTATATTTATTTTGTGCAGTTGGCAAGAGAATTCTATGCTATCCTGCTTACAAAAAACAGTACATGTGTATGAAATCTGAGCCAGCTGTATAAACAACATGGCCTCGTCCCCCTGCCAGGTGGCATATGTAACAGTCCCATGTAGCAATGTGGTAAGATAGATCAGCCATACCAAATACATGAAACTGTGTGATACCCATGAATCTGTTGCAAAAAAATAATTTCAGGCAAATATTGAATTGACAGAACACCCACACTCTTTCACCTGGTTGCTTTGATTGAAAGGAGTCCCATCAGTTGGCAACAACGCAGTCTATTCAGTTGGCAACAGATGCAAAACAGATGTTCCCCAGACTGTTATATTGCCTAATTGCTTGACATGCACCTTGAAACACTACACAGACAGAACTACCATTGCAATATAGACTGATATGTACTTCTCAATACTTTCTCATCACACCTCTAAAGCTACCTATTCTTATGGTGCCAGTAGACACTGCCAATACAAACCCTACTGTAATTTTAATTCAAAATATTTGTTTGGTCCCAGAGTGATGCTCAAGATAAATAAATCCTGAGAACATTATGAAATGAATATGCTTGATATGAAAGTTCAGGGACATCGCATGCACAGTTGAATGTGTGGATGTAGTGCACTCTCGGAGTTTCTCTTACTTTTTCCTCTCTTTGTTTTACTGTTTTACTATTATCATCAGTCCTACTGCTTGGGTTGAACATAAAATCCATCCTGCATATATAAAGGACTTAAAAGATTTTTTTTAGATATTCTTAACCTTGTGTCAACATTTTTTTTTGTGTGGGCAGCATTTAATAGACCAGGAATTTATTTGATGCTTTGCGAGCCACACCTTTGAACACTTACACTGCACCAGACTAGGCAACGCTGAAATGTTGTTTTTTTTAAATAAAAGAGAGGTGCTGCTTATCACCATAGTAAGTGGAAATTTCCTGAGGACTATCATCTCTGTTTAAAGGGTATTGTTTGCAAATGTTAGGCAGCAGTGTTGCTCGTGGTTTATAACCATTCACTCCTCATTCACAAGATATTGCATTTTGTCAAAGTTCACTGGAAATCCTTCTATCACCACTTGCAAAATAGACTGAAAAGTAATAATGTGGATGGGAAATCATAAGCCATAAAGGCACCAGATGGTGGTATAATTGTGACAGAAAGTAGGTCATATGTTTCCTTTGTCTCTTGTATTTCTGTACTACCTGGATTATTGATCCACAGTGTGTCAATGGGCTGGGGACAAAAAGTGAGATCCTTTTTTTAAAAAAAAAAAATGTTTTGCTCCATAACCCTACAGATACTGTATTTTTGCAAACTAGGTCTACTGCCTAATGGTATGTGTACTGTTGTAAATATTGTAATGTCTGTGCTACACTCTTTAGTGTCAACAAAACAATCTTGATTTTGACTCCAAACACAGCAATTTAGTCTTTGGCAGCATTCTGCGCCAGCGCAGTGACAAGAGCTGAATTTTTAAAGGAACAGGGATAGCTATCTGTTTCACAGCCTTAAAAATCCACAATATTTTTTCATAAATTTTCAACCCCTTACACATTTTCTTCGCCTGAGCGCTTCCAAGAAAATGCAGCTTGAAAGTCGTGATTTTCACACCGCGCGGGCCGCCATAACTGGTAGTCCGGTCAGCGCAGGAATAAGGCGTGACGTCATAAAGCGAGAGGCGAGCTAGTAGTCGTTGTGCGAAGAGAAGTATCCACATGCAATAACTTTCCTTGGTGCTATACTTCATGCCTTATTTTCATATATGATCAATAAGTCTTTTGTTTGAAGACTGTGAACAAGTGCCCGACTTCGATTGCAATGCTGTAATCTTAGAAAACGCAGGATGAATATTGGATAAAAGAAGCATCTGTCAGGGCACTGAGTGAGTCGCTTTATTAATGTATGCATAGCCTATGTATGGTTGTCTGGGCCGTTTTTTTCCCCTTGTATTGTTTAATGAGCTCTCATTGGTCTACGGTTATGACATTCTCTATCATTTGCCTGAGGGGCACATAGGTTGTTAAGATGTTGCACAGCAGGATAGGATTTGACTGACAGCTAACTATTGTCTCTGGCAGTGTTTTCTGTGCTTAGGGGCGGTGTTAGTTACATCACTAGTCATAAATCAGTCAACATGCGTCGAAGAGCCGGTCAAACAGCTGGCATATCGACGTTTGACACTCTTATGTTGGCCAGAGATGACCACGGAATAATTTGGGGAATACTTGTGAAATCTTTGGAAAGAAAGAACCGGTCCCCATAATCAAAGAGAAAAATGAAAAGGACCATAGCAGTTAGCATGGATATGCCACGTTGAGCATAGCAAGTTACGAGATGGGGAGGGGGAGGGAGGGGATAGATGGGTGGGCACAGTTACAGGGGTGAAGCAAAGACAATGTCTTTGGGGTTGAGAGAGAGAGAGAGAGACACAGAGAGAGAGAGACAGAGAAAGAAAGAGGGAATAGAAGCAATAAGAGAAAGCGAGAGCTTGAGTTGTTAAGGAAAAAAAGCGAGAAGGCAGGTAGTGAACAGTGACTCAGGGGATAAAAGCATATTGGCTTCTCTCACTCTCTCTCTCTCTTTCTGTCTATTAGCATCTAGTTTTTGGGGTTTTTTTTTTGTTCTTACCCTGTGTTTTTTCCTAGATTCTTATTCCACCACCCTATTGCTCCTTGCCTTATCCACGCCCATGCCCCCTCTTTCTCTTCATCCCTGGAATTGTGCCCACCTAACCCATACTAGGATTTACCTCATTCCCCTCACTGATAGTGAAGACCGATTGACCGATTCAATTTTTCAAAACTACAAAAATTTTCACGGGTATTCTATAAAAATGATCCCGTGGTCATCTCTGACCAAAATAAGAATGTCAAAATAAATTTCACGTCGATGCGCCCCCTTTTTGATCTGCTCTTGTAAATGTAAGCCTTTTGATTGATTTATGACTAGTGACACAACTAGTGCCGCTCCTAAGCACAGAAAATTTGACTGGCGGCATCTAAATTATCTGAAAGGGCTCCTCAAGCAAATAATAATTTTATATTGTCAGAATCTTAGGCCAGTGAGAGCTCACTAAACTACACAGCAGACAACAAAACAAAGGCAGTGCAAACATTAATAAATAGACTCAAAAAGTGGCCGGACCTTTTTCTCAAATATTATTTTATCCTCCCTTTTTTAAGGTTACTGCACCGCGATCAAAGTCGGGCAGTTGTTCACACAGTTTAACAAAAGACTTTTCTCAACGGTAAATGAAAAAAAAGGCATAACATTTAGAAACAACGAAAGTTATTGCATGTGGATAATTCTCTTTGCATAATGACAACTAGCTTGCCTCTCGCTTTCTGACGTCAAGTCTTATTCCCGCGCTGACCGGACGACCGCAGGGTGTGAAAATCCGGACTTTCAAGCTGCGTTTTCTTGGGAGCGCTTGAGCGAAGGAAATGGGCAAGGGGTTGAAAATTTAGGAAAAAATACTATGGAATTTTTAGGCTGTGAAGCAAATAGCTTCCCCTGTCCCTTTAAAAAAATGTTCATTTGAGAAAACTGGAAATAGCTAAATTAAGCAATGATACTAGAGCCTAACACAAAGACAAAATGAATGATGTTATAGGAGGAAGAACAAGGCGAATATAAACATACCAAACTATTTTCAGCATTCCACGAACTGGGCAAATGCCATTTTATTTTCATAAATCCAGATAAAGTACCTCATGTACACAAATAGTAACTTCCTTTGAGGAACGAACAAAATGGACTTAAATTCACAAAAGCCATGCTACCCGTGAAGATAAAAAAAATATCATAGTACTGGCTGTTGTAGCAGCTCCTGTTTCATTTGTTTTTTTCAAGGTGGGCCAAACGCCAACTTTGTAATGTGCTAGATGTTGCAAAAAAGTCTTCTTAGTGAATCGTGACTTGATCATTATGCTCGTCCTCTTTTGTATACAAGCACACTGCATTTTTGAAATTTATCTTCTAGGTCTCCTAGCACTGCTTCAATTTCCCTAATATACAATTACAATTCTTAATATCGAAGATTTCATACCCAAGCAAACTGCTGTCTACAGTTTGAAACAGGGCTGCTGTCTGTACTGTAATTATTGCCAACAAAATATACTCGTTTCCCAAGAACCTTGTTAAAGAAGAGAGGAAAATCAGATATACTACTAGCTTTTCATAAAATTTCCTGAACATTTTTAAATAGTGTCTGCCTAAATATGTCATTATTAACAGCAACTGACATGACATAAAGATTTCTTAAATACAGATTACTAGATCTAAATAGTCATTAAAACCCAGGGAGAGAATGTCCAAGGCAGACAACAAACAAGTGATCAAAAGAATGAATTTTTTATTTTTTTCTTAAATATTTTGATCTTTCTAAGCAAGATGTTTCTCAGACTGATGATAAATTAATGATCTTTGAAAGATGACAACATTCTCAGATTTCAGAGAATTAAGAGTGACATCCCTGGAAAATACAGATTCAGCCATTTTCTTGACTATGTTTTGCAAGACATTTTCAATTGTTGATGACCTGTATTTACATATTTATTTTAAAACAATATTCATGCAATGGGCTGTCAGGTACGATGTACAGATATACAGAAAGTAGTTAAGTATACAGTTTATGAATCTGGTGTGATCTTGACACCTCGTCTGATCTGACCCCAGCCAATCAACCTGAAAGAAAAGCAATTAAATATATATATGTTACAAACCACAGCAGATGGGTGACGTGTGAAACAAGATATCCTAATCATGTAGGCTAAGATTCATGTTGACTGACAAAACACTCCTGTGAATGGCATAACATTAAAAGGCTTTTATGGAAGTCCGTGTAAAGTGTATAAAAATAATGGTTTGGCTAAGAAAGAGCAAGAATTGCTATCTGTTAAAGATGAATTGTTGTACAAGAAGAGCAATGCACAAAACGGTAAACAATATACAAGTACTAATCACACTGAAATCCCTTAACACTATGGCCAAAGCCTAGCAAAGTTGCATGACTGAAAAACAAAGAAATGAAGAAAGTGCAGCAAACATTAAAAAAAAACTTAGACTACTAAATCCTACTAGGTGACACAACTGTTGTTTCCACTAAATCAACAGCTGCCATATTCTCTGTGATATCATTTCATCTAGATAAGTCTTGAAACTCTTCAGGCCACATTAAATAAATTCCTAACAGATCTTGATTGGAGTTTCTATGATACAGCTTCACAGGCTCACAATAAATGTCCGTTTTCCACAATGTTCTGCATATAAGTAATGTGGGACATGATGATTCATGACTGTTCTTGTGCACACTGCTGATAGGAATAATGTACACTAGAAAACATTTGAGACTAATACCCTTACATAAAACTTAACACTGTTTCAAAACGCTTTTCAAGTTTCAAAGAGACAAATTTAATCAGTTGTGGCAACTGTGAAAAATGCTTAATATTTTTATTATTATTTGTACTACAGTCGAACACACTTAAACTGAACACGGCTGAACCGAAACCACGACTAAACTGAAAGAAAAATAAATCCCCGACTTTTCTCCATCTTTACGTAAGTTACAGAAGAAGCGATGAACCGAAACCGCAAGATGCAGTAACATGGCTGAACCGAAATCCCCGATCTCTCAGCCAGCCCGCTCATCCCATTGTCAGGTCTGCATCAACACCGAGATTGTTTCATTTCGCTGTCTTTGTTCGGCGAAAAGAAACAGCCACGTGAGGAGTAGGTCTAAGGAGAGCGGGTGGGCCCTGCGGCGCAACAGCTTAGTGTCTAATAACGCTTCCCCGTTCCCCCCTCCACCCCCCCTCCCCCAAAATCTCTTAGCTCTCTTCGCTCGCTTGCGACCAAAAAGAGGAGTGAGGCGGCTGGTCAAGAACGATTGATCATGATGTGGGCGAGATGAAATAAAAGTAATGTTGGATGAAAGGCCGCGGGAGGTTCGTAACATTGATAACACTCATGCTCATCAGATAAAACCTCTCTTCATTCCTGACCTTGATATTGATTACACGTGAGCCACTGAACTGCCGAAAAATGTTGAAAAGAAAGCAAGCGTACTCATTGGAATTCAAGTTAAAACTTATCGATGAAGTTGATGAGAAGAAGCTGTCAAAAAGTGAAATTTGCCGCAAGTACGGAATTCCCAATTCCACTCTCTCCACCATATTGACCTGCCGAGACCAATTTCAGAAAGTCCGCGATGGTGGTTACGTCCCTTGATTTTGCACTGGAACATCTAAACCGAAATAGCACTAAGACGAAATAATATACGCGGGCCCACTGATTACGGNCCAGCAGAAACAAAATTTTCTGCATTCATCCCTTAGCCTTGGCTACATGATGCTTGTTATATTCTCTGTATGTCGTTCCTTAACAGCTGTCATCATTCACCCAAGCACATCTACCATCAGTTTTTGTGACGTACAGACACTGCAACTGAGTGGCAGTGAACAGCAACTTTGAAGCTCACAACATTATCCCATTCACTACATATGACGTTACCCTTGTTACAGTCAGCTCTTAAATACACCAGTCTGTTCTCTGAAGAAGTTTTCCTGCATGATGTCCAACATGCTTGTACGTCCTAATTCCTATATAATATCTACTCCTCCTACGTCAGACTAATGAGCTTGCGGTAATCTGGTGACATCAGCACTTCAAAAACATGACATAATGATGGGTTGAAGACCCACAACTTCATTTGACATTTATAGGAAGTTGTTTAAAAAAGAGAAAAAAGCCTTGGAGAAGCACAGATGTGGTTCAGATAGATCACAGTATTACACCTTACCTTTGCACCCTTCTTGTCTCCCTCCGTCTTGACACCCAACAACCTTCTGAGAAGGAAGAAAGAGATCTCCAACTCTGTGAAGATGTCTGGCAGGGCTCCTACTGCTCCCAGCACCTGACCAACCAAACGGTCACCCCTGCACAGTGTTGGGTCCATTTTGGTGCCCACACCTGTACATTAGAAGAAATTAGAGGTGGCCTCTGTAAATGTTATGTGGCAAAAATAGTTTTGAAAAATAATATGATGATCTTATTATCTTTCACATGAATTACGGCTGAATCTTCAGTTTTGTCTTTAACAAGAAAGGTGCACTATAATCAAAAAGGGATTAAACAAGGGCCACACTGATGACAAATTTTTGAAGGACATTACTGACATACATGTCTCTGTTCAAAACTGGCATTGTTTCATGATTCTTTTTCATCTGCTTCTTTGTCAAAATATGCAATTTTTCAAATTTAATTTTCCATTTTCTGAATGACAATTTATGCCACAGTGTAACAGCGTAGATCTATCTTAAAAACTATCTACTTTACCCTAAAAACTTTCGTCCTTTCGCATAATTGTTCTGAAAGGGCACAATGGAAACTGAGTCTAAGTCCTCAAGTTTCCTGTGAACCTTCTTGATACTGGCCTTCAGGATATGCACTTATTTCCAAAAAGCTGAGTTAGTCCATTTGGTTGAAACTGCCATTTCAATTAATTTCACTTTATTTTTGATATTTATATTTACATTAGATGCAAATTTACCATACCTCTTGATTCCAGAATGACTCAAAACACTACTAATCATAATTTCTACCAATCTTCTTCTTAAGGGGAGCGAAACCTTGTGCGTCTAACTGGGTCAAATCCACCAGTTAGCATTTTGTGGAGGGCTTAGTGCTCTCTGTCTTTCCACCTACATTACTTCCTTGTAGCTTTTTTAGTTATCAAGAAAACCAACCCTAGACATAACTGATTATTTGATAAACTGAGGCATGTTGCAAAAGTTGTTTGCTTCTCCTATAAACATAGGATTCTAGCACATACGGTCTTTTTCTGTAAATCAGCATCCAACTCTGCCATTATGATAAAAAGGCACGTATGCACTATAAATCATAGTACGTACGTGGCTTTTTGTCATTAGGCGGCAGAACCGAGCGGACCCATGTTTTGTTTATGAGGTATATGCTTATTCTGATCTTAGAGTTTAAAATTAGAACCATCCCATAAAATCCTTGTGATATAGTACCAGATCCGCGGAGAGGACAAAAGTGAAGCTATACACACTCACACCAGCAGATATTTGAAAATACTGGATGAGGCAGTCCTACTATAGGAGCAATGAGCCCAAAAAGAAAGTCAAAAATGAATTTGGCAAGACCCCAGGAAAGTACTGTTTAGTTTGTTTCGGGCAAGTCCCACAACTCATCATAACAAGGAAAACTATTGTTGTTTTTTTTCAAGCCTCATGAGTTGGAGACATATCCTCCCCCACTCCCCAATACTTTGTCATAAATTTGAGAGGAGATTTGAAAATTTATAGAGGGACCTTAGGTTTTTCTCAGGTAATGCAAACTTTGGAGTGGAAGAGAAATGGAGAGATTGGCATGCCAAGGGGCGATTCGCATGATCTAGAGAAAAAACTGCTGACAAAAAAAAAAATGCGCATCTACCTATCAACCCTCCAGGAACAGCATACTGTAGGTCATTCTGCTCCGCATAGAGGGAAACAATTTTGGACATGATAGGCCTGCATGTTAGTTTACCCTCCTGGTCTCTGGAGACCACACCTGGTCTGACCTCAATTTCTTGGTTCACCTGCAATGGGGAGAGCACACAACATAAGCTTACACAGGCAATATAGTGCTGCTCACAGCAAAAGAGGGCTATATTATATCATCATTGTAAGCTTATCCAGATTCAATTCAATGACTCGAGGGTTCATTTGCCAGCAATAAATGGAACTGAAACATTGACTTCAGTCACCCGTAATATTTTGATTTTATTGGGGGTAACAGCCAAAGTAATCAGAATCAATGCCGAAACATGACTTCGGTTGTGCTAAACATTTTAATTTTTTTTGAGCAAAAGCAAATGCACCCAAGCACCTCTCAATTAATTAGATTTTCACCATACTTCACTTTTACAGCTTTAAATCTTCATGATTTTAAGTAACTTATCGTCATGTTCATTTCACATTTACCTGAGTCACTTTTTGAGGTTTAGAGAATTCTAGCATTCTGAACTCATTACCCAAGCCAAAATAATGAATTAGACATGGGTTAGCTTTGGACATTGGGAATACAACACCATATAATAGTTAATAATCCAAAGAAAAAAAAATTTTCGCGAATAGATAAATAGCATGACATTATGATAGTTTATGTTAAATATCTACCCATACAGTTTTTCCTTGCAGCTTATTTTGAATGAAGATACAGTAGTGTCACAAAGCAACATGAGGCAGCAATTTTTTGGTGAGCAAATCTTTAAAAATGCTCACTTCTAGGCAAGTTATATTACCTTAAGCACACCCCTGAGAATGGAGCCACCTGCCACACCACCTAGAATATCATCCACTTCACAGCCTGGCTTGTTCACATCAAATGAGCGAATGACTGAAACACAGCAATTTCATTAGAGATTAACAAAGATGTGCCAACAACACTCTTTGGAAAATACATGTTCATGTTATGATATTCAGCTCACCCAAACAAATTTATCTTTCCATTTTTCCTTCAGCGGTCAAAATGAGCCTCCCCACCTCCTTCAAATCCTTTCCACACACAATATCATCAGAAAATAACATATGACAGCAAAAAAAACCAAAAAACAAACTGTGTGTAATCCTGCTAAACTTCCAGTGTGCTACCTATATTGCAGTGCAACATATTTGCAACAGACCCCTTGAGTATTAATTAAAGTAGTGATTCTTTCGAGTTTGCTGAGCACAGATAATTGAGCGGAGAAAAGACAGAATGAAAATTTAAAATGATAGTCCGATGGATATTGCAAAATGTGATTAACATGAATTGGTGTACAGCATCCTGACATTTTCAGTCCATGTATCTTTAGTAAATGACAATGACTACTACAGCAATCAGTCAGACTGAAAAGACGGAACAACGACTGATGAACTATGCTGTAATACTTGCCTATAAGCCTGGGCTCTGAGAGGAAATCTCTGACTGGCACAGGAATGCGTTTGATGATGTATTCACAGATGACATCAATGTTGTATTTGAGCTGAGCTGATACCGGGACAACTGGTGCACCCTCAGCAACGGTTCCTGCAACATTTAAAAAAGATCCATATTGTCATCATGAGATTTTACAAGGGTGGACATAAGGCTATTCTTTCCACACATGAAAACCCTACATGTATTTGTAAAATGTGTTGAAATTGCAAAACCAAAATCATCATTTGTTCCAGTGTGCAATCTAAAAGCATCAACAGTGTCAACTATATTTAATCGCCACATTTATAAAGAAAACCCATAGATTTTCATCATCTCCTCTTCTTTGTTATTGTTAAAATAACATTTTCACAATGCCACTTTAAAATGAAAAATCCAAAAAATATTGTGCAGCAACTGCTTCACTCTCAAATGAGTTTCATGCATGGATATGACAAGATATGAGGGTAAAATTTGTCTTGTTTTGTACTTACAACCTGACTACAAACTATTGCATGTTAAACTACTGTGGCTGCATGTAGCACTATTAAAGGCATTGTTTGCATTACACATGAATCAGGACAGTACAGTTCAGATAACTTTCTATTTGTCTCAATTATCTTCATACTCAAATTCTGGGGCCAGGGGGCAGAGTAATAATTATGCAATTTTAAATTTTTAGTCATTAGTGAATTTCATTGTAGGGAGTACAGCCACCATCATCATAAAACAGCTTCCCTGTTTTTAAGCTAAGCTAGTGAATATAACTGAGAAAATTTGAACTCTAGTCAATATACTGCATGTAACCACAATGTCATGTCATAAGGAATAGGCATGACAGCATAACAACACTATATGAAAGTGCAATATAATCATTTGTTTATGAACATGCCTCGCAAAAAGTACAGTTTTGTTTTTTAATACCAAATAACTAGACTAGCTATGTTGTGGTTTGCATAAACTATCTGAGCACAGAATCTGTCAGCTTACGAACCTTTGACAAATGCCTGAATCTGTTCATACTGTTCTTTAGCTTGGGATTCTTTCACCAAATCAATTTTGTTTTGCAGAATAAGAATATGCTTCAGTTTCATAATCTCCACTGCAGCTAAGTGCTCTGAGGTCTGAGGTTGTGGACATGACTCATTTCCAGCTGTGGAAAGAAAGTGGACAGTTATTAATGCGACAGAAAGTTCTTGCAGGTTTAAAGGAATTAAATTTAAGTTAAATCAACTCTTTTCAGTTATACTCTTTAGGAACATGAGAAAAGTTGCAAATAACCAGTAATTTCCACAAAGAAATTATAATATTCTCTTACTTGTGATTAGTGAATTGATTATAGAGACAATTAAAAAGCTGACTAATGAGACATTTAAAAAGCTGAAAGTCAAAATTAATCTCAACAGTATTATAAATAGTATCAACAAACAAAACTTCTGCAATTCCTTCCTAAATGATGCGTCTGTATTTCAGGCACTGATAAAATTCCGGTCTTAGCAAAGAAATGTCCAGGATCAATTCCAAACCGTTCTTTACCATAACAGTTAACTTGGATCTTGGACAACTATTAGCAAATTATGCCCTCAACCATAAGCACTTAACTACACATCCAGATTTGCATGGCAATGTATTTTTTGTTTGTTTGATTATCTAGTGTTTTTCTATGCATGGCTGATTCAGAGTGTGAAACGACAACATAACCACTTACCAATCATAAGTAAAGCTGCATCCATAACAGCTGCTCCGTTCAACATGGTTGCCATAAGAATGTCATGGCCAGGGCAATCGACAAAAGATACATGGCTGAAAAAAAAAATCATACGCAACTTTCAGATGGACCGACTATCAACATCGAGCACTATGGCTGAAATTGACAGCACTACCCTCATAAATATTATCTGCAATAACATTAACATTAATGATGTTGAAAAATGTAAGCTTTCATCTTCAGAAGAGGATATATAGCCAAGTTCTATTGAGATAAATAACTTTTCATTCAGTGAACAAAACGCTAACAGTAAATGTAAGTTTACTGCAGTGTACTAATCATTCAATCAAGTTAACAACACTGATTCTGTCTTCGGCTAATAAAGTTTTATGAAGTCATCCCTGAAAAATTGAATTGCTGTGTTTGTTAATTCAAAGGCACAGTTTGATCTGCATACTGCTAGAAATCTACTTCTTACCGCTTCAGTCTGAATCTGCCATTGCAGCCAGTTCTGTCACAGACAAAAGAGTCTTCCTTGGCACTGCCACATGATCTGTAACAGTCTGGCCTTGGGCATGCCTCATTGTCACACTGGTAGATCTGTGATAGTAAACATAAAAGATTTATTTGTCATTGCTCTAAGCAAGAATCATTTGGTACATAGGCCTTTCAATAAATCTTTCAGATATTCATTATTGGTTATCTTTGGAGGACTTCATGGGGACTCTAGTTATCTAGACCTTCTTTATTACTACAGGTGTATCTAAGAAAATGGTACATAAAAGAACACATGCAAGCCTCAGAATCACTGTGTGAGAAGTCAAGCTACCATTTCTCTTGCATGAATGTCTCCCAGGAGTTACCTTGTTTTCACTATATGAATGGGTACCTTAGATATCTAAGAATGCCTCTAAAGAAGTTGAAAAAAGTGCTGCTTGTTTATTTGTGTGAAACAATAACAATGGTATCAATGTGTTGCCATGAAGAAATCTGAAGAATACCGCTAGTCCTGATGTTCTGGGAATTCATGTTTTGGAGTTATTTTAGATTTTACAAAAGAATGCATTACATTATCTGTGAATGCCTGGAAGGGTTAGTATGAGGGGCTCAGTTACATCAGCAGGATTACAAGATGCTGAGTTCAAACAAAAACAAAAAAACACTGTTATATGCTTATTAAGAAAATGCTTTATGCCAAACTTTTGCAAGCCTAAAATTATTAGTTGAGTTAGAACTGATCTATAGATATTGGTAAAGATATCTAAAATGAAACCTTTATGAATGTCTCCTGAATTCTGTTAAACAAATTTGCTTCATAGACTCGACAACATTTACAATGTTTTCTCCAGGTCATTACCCTCTCATAAATTTGGACTGGAAATTTGTAAATTTTTAGGGGGATTTTAGATTTTCTCAATTTCTTTTCAGTTTCCACCCAGAAAATAAAGGAAGATTAGCATGCATCCACTGAGAATTTGAGGAAGATTTAGAAATTTTATGCGGTGAATCATGTGATCGTGCAGTCTTGAGGTAAAAATGCACTCCATTCCTATTCAATGACGGACAATCCCTTCTCAGTAAAAGTTCCCATACCTTATTACATTCATTCCTGGCAAGGCAAGTAAGGCTGACTGCAAATTATCACATTTTTATATTCAGTTTTGTATTCACGGAAAGCATAGTACTAGTAGCTCAAGATGCTCTATGCCTCCAAAACAGGAGACATAACCTTTCCAGACCACATAATTCACCTCTTAAATTTCAAAATGCACCCATCCCCTAAGACTTCACTAAATACAAACAAATCCTCCTCCTCTCTCCACTCCATGTCAAACTTTATTATAAGGGGAGAAGGTTGTCCCCAATTCTTATGATCTAAATCTAAAGAAAAAGTCTAGTCTGTTTAAAACTTCAGATAAAATGCATTTTAATGAGAGAATACTACCTTGGCATTAGCATAGCCCAGCTTGATGGTGATGTTCCTTTCAAGTTCATTCTTGAATCTGACAGTCTGTAAAGAACAAGAACAAATATCAAGTTGTGAACTCAGAGATTAAACTTGACAAAGATGTAAATAAAGGACTATTACCCAATCAGTCAAAATGCCCCCAGAACTATTTTCCCAAACAACTGCATCCAGGTGAATTTCAAACACCAATCATCATAAAATAATATGAACTTTCTAAACTTTATTCTAACAATCCAGTTGAACTCTTTGCCAGATCTTTGGTTGGTACACTGAGCACATGGTGTATCTCAAGTGCAAGGAGGTCAGTTCATCACCCTAGTGACCCACATAAAGGGAATGGCACAAAAGGCTTAATTTACTACTTTAAAAGAGGACTTCCTTGGTTGCTTGTAAACATCTTTGCCCATCAGTGAATATGCACTGGTACAACTAAGCTGTCTTCCAAATATGCACACCTGAATGAAGTCTTACCTGCACACCCGATATTGCCTTTACCACTGTTGATTTGCCATGGGCCACATGACCAATTGTACCTGTGAATAGAATATGATCTCACCACGTAAAATCAATCAAGGGTGTTTGCCCTCATTTCTCAATTCTGAAAAACAGAAAGGTACTTCCTTTCCACAATACTTGTCTCCCTCAACTGGAATGCCTGAGATGTCAAGCATGCAAGGCTTTTTAAACACTGTGATCCCTACAATGTACACTGAACACTGGGATCTGCATAGCACCTCTCTATCTTTATCTAATACTAAACTACCATTTAAATGCACTGTATTATTTGATTGTCACACACAGGGTCAAATTACATCAAAAGTTAGCTCCAGAATAATCGCAGATTTCAAACTTACAGCCAAAATGTAGCTAACGTACCTCAGTACCAGGTTTCAAGCTATGATCGATATTCCCTACAATGATTGATACAAAATGGCAGACACTATCGCTTTAAGGATCCAGTGATTCATTATGAAATCGCTTCAGACACCAATATTGTGTAGCACATAGCATAATACTTATAAGGCAAAGGACATGATATTCTCATTTATGCTGATTAAATCAAATTATTATAATCATTTCAGGGTGACACCAGAATGAGGCAGAAATTGAGAGAAATGTGTTACCAATATTAATTGTTGCCTGCCGACTTATGACATCTGGTGACAAGGGTGTCAATGATTTCACGTCCTGTGGAAAAAAGAAAGACATAATATTTAATGTCCCGTCAACCTAATGAGATTATGAATTTGTTAAGTGTTATATATATAGAACTCTTGTCTGGACATCTAGCCAACAATGGCTACAACAGATAATCCAGAGACTAGATCTAGATTGGACTGTGCAAGTCTAGACTAGGCAAAATTGAAAATTAAAATGCACTTTTGCTCTCCTCTCCCTCTTTCCCCAAGCCTTGTAGCTGGTATCAATTCCTGGTGGTATGCAATAAGCATTCTAATTTAAGCCTGCTTTTTGAGCAATGCCCAAGATAGGCTTATTGGAAGAATTCATTCTTTCTGTGGAAGGAATTCTGAATGAGACCCACACCTCCAACAGGAAGTCAAGCCTACTACTGTACTAGTCTAATACAACTCTAACCCTACCACCAACTCAACGCTTACGTACTCCTGAGTCCTGTGTCAAGGTAAATCCCTAATCCCAGTTGGGACACCTCAGAAGCATCAGCAGCATCAGGTGTGAGTTTCATTATTTACTCATTTCGACTACCTCCCCTTTTGATCGAGACTTGAAGTGAATTCCAGTCTAGACTACAAGATGCTTAGATGTGAAGGATTTCCATATGTGGTAACTCCTACACTACGGTCAGTACCTTAATTCCGAATAATGTACTAATACAACCCTAACGCCCTAACCCTACCCCCCCAACCCTTAACCCTAACACTAATGCCCATCGAGACAGGAGCATCAGTCGAAGCATAACTCCATTATCGCCAGTTACCACATCTATGCCTATGGAAATCTTCCCACAAGATGAAGGTGTTAGACTATTAGGAAACTCAGACGGCTATCTCTAACGACAGCACCGATGGTACAGTTCATTTAGTCGTAGATCAGATAAGTCATGGAATCGGTGCTGTCGTTAGAGAAGGCCACTCAGACATCCTCAGCACTTAGGTCTAGTACCTGGAAACAATACCAGTCCAGCACTACTTTGGGGAAGGTGTGTGTGGGGGGGGGGGGGG
>JAWQUT010000147.1:811897-841130 GCA_033807755.1 Ellobium chinense | reverse complement strand
CGGAGTACTGTACAAGGACGCGACCTTCGGAGCGTCCGTTTGCGGGGGGTCGCAGGGGGGCAGAGCCCCCCTTGCACTATATGTACCTATATGGATCCAACCTATTTTTTACGCTCGCCTCGACTGATGCTCCCTTGAAAATAGCTTGGAATCCTGGATATTATGGTATTTTGTTTTGTTTATATACCCGGATCCAACTTTTGTATTTTTTTACCTTAAAATTTGCATATCTCGCGCTTATTGCGAGAGGTCACGGGAATTCGAGATGTAAATAACATGCGCTCTGATAATACTTTAGGATATAAAATATAAAATCCTGATTTTAACAAAGATTTCTACCTGTCTTTACATTTATATTCAAGAAACAAAGCATGTGCACTCATTAATATGGCGCTATTTTTCAATTTTAGTATATGACCACCAAATTTCCACTCACCTACAACTTGTCATTTGGTGATATCGGCTATACCGCAGACTAAGGACTTGGCGGTCACAGGTTCTAATCCACATTGTTCATGTACTAATATTATGTATGGTGTTTTTCTCTTTCAGATATTCACAGACCATTTCAAATGTGTATCATTATGTCATAATGACCATATGCCATAACATGAAAACCCGCAAGCACGCAATATTGAAGAAGCAAACTTACTTGCCATTTTCCTTTCTTTCTTTCTTTATTTCCCTCACAAAAAACCATGCCCCACTTTTTTTATACCACCCCCATCAAAATAATCCCTCTTTAGTATGTTGAGTTGCATGCGGAAATCTTTCCCTACCCTTAACCCTAACACTAATGCCCATCGAGACAGGAGCATCAGTCGAAGCATAACTCCATTATTGCCAGTTACCACATCTATGCCTATGGAAATCTTCCCACAAGACTGTTAGGAAACTCAGACGGCTATCTCTAACAACAGCACCGATGATACAGTTCATTTAGTGGTAGATAAGTCATGGAATCGGTGCTGTCGTTAGAGAAGGCCACTCAGACATCCTTGGCACTTAGGTCTAGTACCTGGAAACAATACCAGTCCAGTACTACTTTGGGAAAGGTGTGTGTGTGGNGGGGGGGGGGGGGGGGGGGAGTAAGCGCTAAAGTGCACCCCCACCCTCCCCTCCAGTCTGTCTGATGTCAGTGCCAGTGGCAGGCAGTGAGTGGGATGTGGCGTGAGTCGTGAGCTGAACACGGAACAGAGCCTTCTCGGCTGGTAAATATTAAAAGTCTCACCCAAGAGCATTAGAGAAACGCTAAATTAAGCCTATATAACTCACAAGGGTTGTAATATCTTGTTTAGACAGATGAGGCTGTCGATTAACAATTTGAGGAGCCGCATTCGTGGTTTCGTTTTCGCCTGCCATGTTTTCTGATGCAAGGCCTTCGCCACTTGCTACTTCCACTTCCGCCGGCTGTTATAAATTGTTCACTGAAAGAAAAGAGTTCGCCTAGATTGGATGACGTCATCACATAATTTAATACATAACTTACTTTTTGTGTACGGTCAATCTTAAATCTAGTTTTACTGTCGCATGTCGAAGCACATTATAAAAACATCTTTAAACTGTGAATATAATTCCAGGACAAGCTGAAGTTATAATTCTATTCAGATATAGGTCAACATTATGTCCTGAATCAGATTTGACCTAGTTTACAAATAAACTTCCGGTTGATTCATGCTAAAAATACAAACACGAGGGATCGAATGAAAATCCTCCCTCTGTATGGCATAACTGAGAGACCTCAACAATAAGTGATAAATCTGCCTCTCATGCACACTTTCACGAGCATGAGGAGGAAGACTCGTATTACTATGAGTCCAGACATGTAGGCAAACATCAGTTATCTTGGAGAAAAAACTTTCGATGAACGAGAAGTAGAATAGTCTGACTGATCAGTGTTTACTATAGATCTAGACATAGACAGAGACTACATCTAGAGTATACAAGTTGAGTCAAGGTTTGGGATACGTATTCACTCTCTCACTGGCATCAGGAAGTGTAGTGAGCAGATATCGACATGCTGATGAAATAAACGTTGTTCTGACATCTGTGAACAATGATACTATTCTGGGATTCTAGCAAAAACTATTTTGCAAACATCAATATCAGACATCAGTCATCATTCCTGCATTCAGAAATAACATTCAAAAATAAAACCATGTTCATGCTGAATTGACCACCTTTCGTATTTGTCAGAATATTGGTATCAAACTCTGAAGTGAATGGCAATTACCACAGCAGAGTCAAGAAAATTAAGGCACAGTGAAAAGTATACTTTAAGTTCCTCAGTCTACCATCATGATGGTCCAGACAACATGGATTGCCCTTGTCATGGGCATTTGGTCATCATTGTACCTGATTGATGCCTTTCTAAAGGTAGGAAAATATTGTTGTAAAATGTTGTCTAAGTGTTAGACCTGCACACATCATTGGCAATGTCCTTTAAGTTTATAAGTTTTTTAATACTGAATTTAACAGCTGTTATTTATTTTAACTGTAGTGTAAGTATTTTATGCCGTCACATACTGGACAAAGGATTTCCCCATATTTCATCACAAGCAGTCAAGTCTAGAAATTAAAATTTTATATATAAACTGAATCAAGGAAATGTCTACACCTTAAAATACTGGAAAAATTTAGGAAGAAAAGTAATAAACTGATTCTCTTGTAATACTTAGTAAATTGTTCAAATAGGGCTCATCTTTCCAAACTGTGACAGATATATTTCTGATGATCTTATACTACTTACAGAGTGATTTACAAAGGATGAGCAAGATGAAAGACTTAATCATATGAATATATATTATCGGTACTGATATTTCACATCCTTACCTATTTTCGAATCAGTCCTTGCTATTCGTTTTGGAATACAGAGATTGAGATTCTCTTTGAGGATCAGTTAAAATCAGCTCAATTGTCTTCCTTTTAACAGAAAATACTAGATTAATCCCTAATAAATGTGGTATTATTATTATTATTTGAACTGCGATTGTGAACTTGCAGTGCAGTGGATGGCTGCTTCTTGTGTAAGTTACACTTTTCCTAGACTAGAGTCGTTACTACTTTATTAATTGCGTTAACTGAGGTTATGATACCATTATGTAGTCACTGCACATGAATTCTGTTTTATATATATGCTGACTAATAGCTGAGGAAGTATATATGGATAAGTTTCTGATGCAAGAAATTTTTTAGGGAATCTTATTTATAGTTAGCTGATGCAATGTGCATGAGAACCATTGCTTCAGTAGGCCAAGCAAACTTTAGTTTCAGAGTCAAGATACTATTTAGTAAATATAAATATTAGTAAATACTCCTAAGCATTCTAATCTGCTGTTTTACAGTAAATACTAGTTATATATAAATTCCTGGAAATTGGAAGATTTGATTCATGAGTCCTTATGAAAGTGAACGAACAAGAGATAGTAATACAGAAGAAAGAATTTGATATTAATATAGTTTAGCCTTTAAGCCAAAATCAGATGTTTAGATGAACTGTGATACAGACAAAGAGAAATACGATTTTATCTTGGCCTCCTTAAGAGCAGCTTATGGATGAAAATTTAGCTACTCTGAATATATCCCATGGGAAAAATCACCATCACAAAAGATGAAAAGTAAAGTAAATGTCTTCACATGCAATGCAGTCCATAGTGTCTAAGCCTCTTCCTCCTAGCTCCATTTCGGGAGGATTTCCATATGTGATACTGGTAACTGGCGATACAGTGACAAATATCTTATCAATTGATCGATTAATTTCAAAGGTTCCCAAACTATTTGAAAATGCTATTTCTCAAGGAATAACACGTTTTGCGCGTAACAAAATTAATGAATATTAAACTTACGCACTGTGGAGTTGACTGAAAGCTCGGCAGACATTTTGATACTTGGGTCAACTTGGATACTGGAAAATCCAAAAACAGTACCATTTCTCTTTCTTTATTTATCCCCCACAAAAATCCAAGCCCTGCTTTTTTATACCAGCCCCATCAAAATAACCCCTCTTGTGTGTTCATTGGTACGGGTCATGAGTTCATTGAAGGAATTACCACATAGGGAAATCCTTCCTCCATTTGTTTCCTCATTCTTTCCTCATTCTTTCCCCTATCCACCTTTAGAGGCATGGGTCATGGGGACAATACTGTCTGATCATAAAAATGAACTCTTTGGTGTTATTCATAATCATAACTTTACAATAATGCCATGCTTAGTAAATATTCTTTTCACGAGCATCTACCAGATGAATATTTTTATTTGTCATTTAAGAGCAAGAAAGCATCTGCACGACCCTACCTGAGTTTCCTGGATAAGACTGGCTTATGTGTGTCTGCCTGCCAAATAAGATGGTACACATGCATTTTCAACCGTGTTTTTCTACGGATTGGCCAATGGCGACCTCGCTTCCTGAGAACATGGTTCACTCTGGGTGTTTTCTTTTCGCTGCTATCAATGCTAGTGTCAGTCTTCATTCTCTCACTTTTGGTTTTCAATACCATCAGACAGAGCCCTGTTGAACATCAAGTTCTCACGCCAGTGGTGAGTAGTAAACAGTTTGTAACTGAGAGATGAGATTATAATCACCAGTGAGTAAGATCTGGCATTTCTTTCATTCAGATGATTTGCTAGCAGACCAGCCAAAAGTTTTTGATTTCTATATTATGCCTGTAAACAGTATAATCTCACAGCCTCATCCATATGTTTTCAGAAGTCTTGCCTTGACTGTACATTTACATGAGTTATGTAGCTTTGATCCCACATCTCTATTTTCAAAGACTTGGTCGAAATTGTGTACTAGACAGCAGCAAATCACTTTCATGGGTTCGTCTTGTAGACCTTTAGATATATATAATCCTACTTGCCCTCAACATGGTTGGTTTTCTTAATCGTGAATGCAGTAAAACAAATTAAATTCTGAGGCTAAATCACTTTCTTTTCTAATTCCCTTACTACTACTAACTACCCTGTTTGGCACCTGAAAAGGTGATGCAATAATTACCATTGCTTGCTACAGATGCCAGGAGTGAATTTGCCGACCAGCCAGATCTCGTACTATATGCTGACACTTCTGGTTTGTGGTATCCTGCATGAAGTGGGTCATGCTATAGCAGCAGTCAGGTATGAGCCTTTACCACTCATTCAAAATGAATGCATGATTAAAATAACCTCAAGATTAAGACTGTGCCAGAATTGATATTTCAAATACGGTTTAAGAACATGAGTACTCATGACTCGAATGTCATCGATATTGAAACCACAATGTTACAGTGATTCCACATACTGATTGCCAGTATTGAGACAGTTACTTCATTTCACATGATGTTTTCTTAGCTTCTCCTAATTCTGTGTCAAGACAGAAAATCCACATAAGCCTTTCTATGAACATGAATAAAGGTATCCAAGAAACATGGATGAAATGGTGTCAGACAATTTTTGCCATTACAGTTGTTCTAAGGTCAACATCCTTATTAATGGAGAACAATGCACCATTCAAAATTGTGGTCAGTACATTTGCATAAAATCTTGAGTGCACTTGTGTGGAGAATTGTGCACTTTTTTTTTTCGGGAGGAATTCCATGTATGTGCTTGAAAGATTTTCGCATGCAACACACCGAACCAACCACATACCCTAACCCAAACTCTAACTCTAACCCTAACACTGGGTCAGGGTTAGGGTTAGGGTATGTTGTTGGTTTGATGTGTTGCATGCGGAAATCTTTCCGGCACACATATGGAATTCCTCCCATTTTCTCCAATACAACCTCTCCGCATATTAAACACCCACTGAAGTCAGCATGGGGCAATATTAATATAAATACCCATAGCTAAGCCATTGTGTCCTACCCTAAAAAAAACCTGCCTCCTGTGTGTTTTGATAGTGACTTTTCAGTTATAGCTTGCAACAGTTTAGGGTAGAATGAAGCATCGCTATACGCTGGTGCACACCAGAACAAAGTTCATATAGCAAGCTGCTGATGGAGAAACATTAATATTTGAAATTATGCAACCATACCTCACCATATTGATTCAGGGCATGAATCTTTCTAGTCTATATGCCAATCTTTAGTGACCTTACATTTATTTTCTCTGATTTCTTTCATCTTGAATTGAAGTCACAGGTGAACATACAGCGAGAAAACATGAAGAAACTCAAATTGATGTTTATGTACCAGCCTGTGTCCTGTGAACTGATAGCAGTCTTATCATTTGAAAACTACAGTATTGCAAGCAAGGCTAGAGAATCTGTGGTTGGGATATTTTGTGACTGATTTCATTGAGGAGGATGCAGCCCAACATTAGATGTTTGTATTTCCTTTAGTTTTCATTTTTCGCAAAAGAATGAATATACGCAGAAAGCCCTTAAACTGTTTCTATCATGTTATGGGTTTCAGAGAACAAGTAAGGGTTAATGGGTTTGGACTCTTCCTGCTTTTGGTGTATCCTGGAGCCTTTGTGGACCTGTCAACAGAACACCTCCAAGCCGTGTCACCTTTACGTCAATTGAGGATCTACTGTGCAGGTGTCTGGCATAATCTGGTGATAGCTGTGATCGCTGCATTGATTTTGATGGCATTGCCTGGCATTCTGTTACCATTCTACACTTTGGGAGCCTCAGTGGTTGTTACTGGAGTGGTACCTGTAAGGAAGCTGTGTTGTTTTTGCTCATACTTGTGTTATTCTTGTTGGTGTTACAGCTGTTCCCAACCATGCACTGTTCACTCTGCTTAATCAAATCTTTCATTTTTTAAAAAGGTTTTACTCAAACTTCCGAAGTTCATGAGAAACACTAAAATCATTCATATTTGGCATGTTTTGGATTTACTTGATAAGAAAAGTAAATGTTTAATTCTTGACATAGCAACTATGATTGTTGGTTATGAAGAACATATTATATTGTAATATGCATAATAAAATGAAAATATAAAGAACACTGAAGCTTTTAATAATGTCTCATTTTGTATTGAGCATTTTCCTGCAATAGAATTCCAGTTAGTGGAAGATGTGATAAGTGCATTTCACTCCAAAAATGGAATCAGATGTAAATGCAGAGTTGCACCTTTGTGGTCATTGGGTTCAGTGTGTTAAAAGTATGTATTTATCTGTTCATTATCATAGGCAGCCACAGGATTTCCTCTAGATTGAAAACTTGCAGTGTATTGAAGCTTATCATATTAAGCTTGAACAAGTTGTATCCAGCTGTATATTTCATCCTGGGTTTGTATAGATGCTTCATACTCTTTAAAAATATTCTATTTTGTAAGATGAGATTTCAGGCCTTGGAAACCCCTTAGCCTTGATATTTCAGTTGTTTGGGCCTTATAAATATCCTTACAAATATTTGCCATACACCAATGCCGCACTCCCATGCTGATAGTTGGGAATTTACACTCTTGCAGACTGTAATTGTTATAAAAAAAGTAAAAGTCTGCAGCTTCTTTGAATCCTTACATTTCCTGAAAATTATTCAAGTACTGATGATTTAATCCTATGCATATCATGGTATGGTGATACTGTTTTCCAGAACTCAGCAGTGTCTGGTCCAAGGGGTTTGAAAGTTGGGGAGACTGTAACAAGGATAGGAGACTGCCATATCAAGAGCATAACTGACTGGTCCAATTGCTTGTCAGCCAGTATGCAAGAGAAATGGACCGGCCACTGCTTGCCCTTAGATCTTATTAAAGAATTGGATACTTCCCCTACAAGTAAGTAAAGAGGAACCTCAAAACTCTAACTGCAGGGACTGGCTAAAACATTTGAATCATGAGTTATTCAAGTTCGTGAGGTAAATTTAGTATGGCAATGTGGAGCATGAGATTGGAACATAGCAAAGAATAAGTGATAAATTCAGGTAGAGATCCAGAAGTTCAGTTGTCTGCCCTTTTGGTTTTTTTCAGTGTCTGTTGTGAATAGTTTATCTTCAAGCTCTTATATTACCAAGTTTGCTATTTGTGTTAAGTTTTAGCATGCCTTTTCAGGACAGTTGCAGCAATAGCAGAGGCAGTGCTTAGATCCCCATCAGGCTGGTGACAAGTGGATGTCCTATAAACACCATGAAAAAAGCCTAGGGAGAAATTGCTGTTAGCAGGATTTGCTTTCACAGAAGGAGACAAATGCTCAGTGTCTTTGCATCTTGCTAGCTTATTTATAAGAACTGCCGTAATATTTGAAGATTACAATGCAGTTGTTATAGTTGTCTCACTAAAGTCACTGTTCTAGACATTTCCACTGGCCAGGAAGAAGTAGAAAAGTCTGGACGATTTATAACAGATCAATTTTCTGTCAGCTTCCTGCCATGTGGACAATTTTCAGGTGATTTCTTCACAGCATGACTAAAAATCATGTATGTAAACCTATTTTCTTGGTATATTCTTTGCATTGATGATGAATTTATATCCTTTTTAATGCTCATCATATATTCTTTTTAGTGCCCATCATACTATACTGTAAATTTGTTATGAGTATATGAATAGGAAACTGTGAGATGTCATGTGACTTCAAGAGATGAATAATCATAAGTGTTTAAGAGAACTAATTGTCTTTTCCAGATGCTGTGGTGAACAAAAGTCATCAGTGGCAAGTGATAGATTGTTGCAACAGCACCAGTGCAACACATCTGTGTTTCATGTATCACACAAAAAAAAGTGCTGAAACCGTAAGCAGCTGTCTATCTTCCCAAATTTAATTTTGTATGTGCTGATAGTTTATTGATTCTAATTTTTTTTTATGAAGGATTTATGCGATGCAGGCTCACTGAGCTGCGCACTTGACTTAGATATTTGCTTGAGAACTGATTCATAAATGGTAAATCAGTGCATTTATAGTAATAGCTGACATCCCTAATATGAAAACTCATATACTTGTAATCACAGGGTAACAGAACTCTCAGAAAGACAATAACAGTAAATGAATCCAGGGGTAAAAATATCTCTTACCCAGAGTGCATCTGAAGTTGTCATAGTAATTATATTTTGCCATTGGTATGACATAGGAACCTAAGTGCTATCGTCCTCTGTGCTATATCACAATGTGATGCTTACATCAGGGGCAGGTGGTCCCTTCATCCTCTGTGATGGTCCGAACAATCAGTCATAAGTATTTGGGGCAAATGTCACATTCGGGGTATATAATAGATATCATTAGGCCGTTGTGCTGAATGAGAAATAATTTAATTCATGTTCCAGTCCTAGTGCTGATGTATATCTCTGTACCACTTCTTGCTTCTGAATACAATGACAGATAAAGAGCAGAGTAAACAATACTCACAATATCCTTTAAGAATTCAGGAGAGCTATCTTGATATCAAGAGATCATCAGTCCTGGTGCAATGTATCGCTATGCCAATTCTTGGCTGTGAATGCTGTATAATGATAAAAATTGAACTTATTAAACATATACTGAAAACAGGAGCTTAATGGCCACATCCTGTAAGAATCCAGGAGAAGTCATCTTGATGTCAAGAGATCAAAGGGAGAAGGAGATAGTGTATGACCCATAACATTTACTGTCCATATAAACAAACAGTCCTTTTCATCTGTTCAGAAATACGCCTGCCTGCCAGCCCGACCAGCCACAGACCGCCCAATGTGCAGACTTCAGAGTGACTGTTATGTCCCAAAAGTTGAGGCTGCCTGTGTGTATCCTGCCGTTGATAATGAAACCAGACTACTTCGTGTCTTCCATGGCCAGAGACCACCCCTGCTGTTCCTGGGCCACCCTCTTGATCTGTATTATTCTGGTAGGTCAAAGCGCATCCGTATTTCAAGCCTTTGTAAGGATCCCAGTTTGATTTCAGACAGTTTCAGTTGGCTATTTATATCTCATATTCTTTAAATGATCTCTTTTGTGGTAGTGGATTGTATACTGTATAGTGCAGGAGTGCCCAAATTTGTTTCGGAAATATTTCAAGAGAGCTGCTACTCTTTCTACAGGGGAGGGGATAAGAAGCACTTTGGTGAGCAACAGTCAATCCTAATTGCAATAGAATTTATGTGGAAATTACACACTGAGAGTATTGACTAGTGCTTTATCAGGGACCAGTTATCTGCTACTCCATCTTGCTTTTTGGCGTCACCTAGAAATGTGGTGCACGTAGGGTAAAAATCCCAACATTACAGCAGTTTTTTCTCAGAAACTGTCAAGTAAAAGGAAAAATTTATGCGGTTTAAACTTAATGAAAAAATAATTTGGACTTTATAGGCTGTGAAGCAAATTGATATCCCTGTCTCTTTAAGAAGAACTTAGTATACAAAATTTATTCATATCTTTGTAGGGCACTGGATATATTTAATTCATATAGGCACATGTGGCCATTTTTAAAAATAGGCTTAAATAGTGAGAAGCAGACGTTTTAGATAAGAGGGAGTCTGCTTCAGTTTGTTACATGTCGTCCTCCTTGTGCTTATGTTTGCATCAGCTTAACCCTTGTAGGGCAGGTGATGTATGTGTAAGCTCTGGTTTCCTTCTATAGCCAGTCTGAGTGTAGTGTTATCCCCTCACGCCCTGCCCAACTTAGAGATGCACACAATAGACTAGTCCTCTTGGCGTCAGACAAGCCAACTGGTAACTTAACTTTTACAGCAAGGCAGTAACAGTGCATAATTAAGTGACATGACCAGGTGTTGTCTAGCTGATGGTGTGTTATGACATTAGTACCACAGCTAAGTGGTTCACACCTACATAGTGCAGTTACTGTATGGGCACACATGGCATTGTAGGAAGATACAGCTGACTCTGCATAATTGCCCTCGGCTTAATCACAACTCTCCCCAGGGAACTGAATTTTTCCTGTATAAAAGTCACTAGATAATCGCAACTCCTCAGCAGCAGTAATAATCAAAGATCAGCAGTAGGAAGATTATGGAGGGAAGATTGGGTGGCTGAGTGACAGCTGCCGCACCATGACAGGTGTGATAAGCCCTTCCTCTCCATCTCCATCTTGATTCGGCGAGATCAAAGAACGTGTCATATGGATAGACGGTCGATCCCAACCGCGCCATCCTACTCTTTATTGCCTGCTGAGCTGCTGCAAGGTGGCCAATGAAACAGGTCTTGGCGATCAAACATTCTAAGGCTACAACACCATCCTGAGTTTGGCGACTTGGAGGTATCAATGCAGTGACTGAACCACAACATGAAACAATTTTATCATGGTCGAAAATACCACCTCCACATAATCCCAACTCCACTTAATCACAATGTTTTCCACGATCCTGAGGGGTTGTGTTGTGATTAAGCGGAGTCGACTGTATGTAGATATACAAAGTACACATGCCAGTGAATACACTTAAGTATATAGTGGTCCAGCCCATTGCACTCCAAGTACAATATTTCCCAAGATGGCCAGTCCTGTTTGGTCACTGCTTTTTCATCACTTGTCTACATTCTCCAGATTTATAACACAGTCAGGACCTTGCAGGTTACATGATGATATGATGCAAATCACACTACCATTTATGCATCTGTATACGCCAAGTATGAATGCTTGATTTCATGATTTGTTTTCTCTTTTTTGTTTCTTTCCACAGTCTCGCTTAGCAACTATGTACCAAAGGCTTCTTTCATTCCTGTCAACTTACCATTCGTCATTGAAACATTTTGCAAGTATCCTTTTTGGCTTTGAGTAGTCAGTAGGTATGCAAAATAATTTTGTCTTCCTTTTGTCCTTCCCTACGCCCCCACTGCAGTCATCCCTCTATTTCTGCCTGTGCTCTCTCTCTCTTTTCTTCTCTTCTGCCATTCCAATCCTAGCTCATGCTGTGCTGAGTTCTTGTCAAAGCGTCTCTCTGCAACTTAATCTTTACATCATCCATTTTCTATTGTCAGTTGCATTCCGCCCTCCTCCATTCTGAATTTCCCTTTATGAAATTTCTTCCCCCATTCCCACACACCCATATCAAATCTACTAATAGACCTACATTGCAGTTCCTCTAATAAACTGTCAGTAGAATCCATTTACACAGTGATAAAAAGTAAATGTATGTTGCAAAATCCTCATATCAATGTCTCCTGTTCTGTTGTCTATTTTGCATTTGGCACTACACTAAATAATAATAATAAGAGGTTTATAAGTCTCATATCCAGACAATTCCTGTGCATACAACTTCACATTATGATTACTTCCCCTACAGGCTAAGCTATTCAATAATTTTCTCAATTCCTTGAGGAACATACAGTGCAGCCACTGTTTCACAGGCATTTATCACCAGAAAATATCTTTCACTGCCTTGAGCCAGGTACTCAAATACTTATAATGACAAGCCCCCTTTCAGGATTGAAAGAATGCTGAGAATTTTCGGACAAAAAAACAAAACATGAAAGATTAAACCTTAAACCCAATACTTTTTAATTTAAAGGAGTAATAGAAAGAGTGACGAAGCAACTTCAGTTTTAAACACAGACCTAACTGTAGATCATGAGGTCTGAAAATTTTTATCGCTGGTGGCTGACATGCCTGTCCTTTGATTTGCAGATTCATTTTGGAATGGAGTAAAAAGATATCTAAACTTCTTCATGATATTTCTATTTTCTTTAACCACATTTCATCAGATATATAATCTCATTATCTGGAGCACTGGTTATCCTGAATGTTGTTCCATGCTATGCTCTGGATGGCCAGTTCATCTGCCATGCTTTCATTGAGCTGGCATTGCGACCATCAGTGCCAGACCCAGAGATTCGTAATTTGATTTATGGTCTCATTATTTTGTTTGGGACCATTTTGCTCATAGTTAATGTCATATTTGCCATGTGGACATTGTTTTTGTGACAGTAGTGGATGATTGTGTGCATGTGCCACTTATTGATGTGTGTTTGCTAGTGAAAGGGGATAAATGAGGGTAAATTGGTGGCAAGATGATCAGTGTGTATTATGTGTAAAATATATACGAAGTTGCCACTAGAGATTGTATGATAAATGAGAGTAGATTGCTGGCAAGATGATCAATATGCATATATGTACATGTGATTAAAAAATATATGTGAGATTGCCAATATAAGATATATGACAAACAAAAAAAAAGTAAATTATTGGCAAGATGATCAATATTCATTCACGTTTTTGGGTGATTAAAATATATGTGATGTTGCCAATATAAGATGTATGACAAACAAAAGTAGATTATTAACAAGATGGTCAATATTCATCTACGTTTTCAGGTTTGTAAAATATTTGTGAGTTTGCCTGTATAATACGCTAGATAAATGACAGTAGATTTTTGGCAGGATGACCAGAATGCTTATATGTGTTTGTGTGTCAAGATATATGTGAGGTTGCTGTATAAGATGTATGATCAGTGTCGAAAATTGATTGTTGGCGGTTATGATGATTTTGATAAGGGATGTATGTGTAGGAGAAAAGTACGAAGATTGACTATGATTGATTAGTTATCTGTTTCGAAAAACTGATTTGTAGGAGATGAATACTCACATACGACAAAAGGGTATGTCACGAGTGATAGGTGTACAATTGGGTCATTTGTAGAGTAACCGTGACCAGTATGTCAGATTCACCAGGCAAACTATTATTAAATAATTATTAAACAAGTATTTTTAATCTCTTAGCTGTGGCATGATCATAGTATCTAGATATTTGAAATTTGTAGCATTAAAAGACTACATCTATCAGCTAATACAGTGTATAAACAAAATCCTAATAAAATAAAATTTGAATTATTGAAAGTGATTAAACTTTGAAATTAAGTAATGTTTTTTTGGCCACCTGATATCTATAAGGTCCATGTCAATTCAGTGTTTTCTGCCAAGATGAGGAGCATGAAGCCCATACAAATACCCAACAACCAAAGTGGTCAGGAGGCAAAGGGCACAATGAGGCAGAGACAGCATGCTACCATTGGACACAGCCAGATCTTCTGACGCCAGTGGACGCAAAGCTTTTCTAGTATTCAGCTTTGCTACATTCAGAGGATAAATATGCTAGCCTGAATAATCCCGTGACGTGATAAATAATAATTATAATAATGCGGTTTATAAGTCTCATATCCAGACTAATGCCTGCTCATGCGACTTCACACTATTATTACCCCAGAATGCCTGATCACTCTAGGACTTTCTTGACTCCCTGGGGAGCATACAGTGTCGCTGCCATTTATAGGCGCTGATCACTAGCATTCCGACAATATCTTCCACCGCCTATAGCCAGGTACCCATTTTACAGACGGGCGGACTGAGGAAAATGTGAATGAAATGCTTTCCCGGGGCACGTACAACATGACCATGGTCAGGAATCGAACCCAGGGCCTTTAGATTCTTGAGTCCAACGCCGTAACCATTAGGCCACGCTGCTCCACATAAAGACAGTGATAGAATCATGATGAAAGGAAGGTAGGAGATGAAGGTGTGATCAGAGCAGAATGGTACCGTTTTCAGTTGTTGGTTTTTCTCTTTATTTATTGCTGTAACTGTTTTGTATTTTTCAATATTTTTCTTTTTTTGTTTGTTTTGTGTTGCTCTTTGATTTGTAGCATAGGTGTGGGTGAGCAGAGCTAGTTATTTTGTCTAAATTTAACAGCGAGTTAAAGATAATTTCAAAGTTTACAATAACTTATATTTTTTTGCCATTCATTGGACAGCATGATGTGTAAGAGTTGTTAAATGATTTGTGCATCACTTTGTTTGGGGTCCAGATATCTTGCAGTCAGTCAAAATGAGATTTAAGCTGCTTTTTTATTGCATCAAACTGTTGATCTCAAATAAAAGCTTATTTTTTAACATTCTGTTAGGTGGAAAATTTTACACTAGCAATATTCTGGCCAGGGCAATAGTTGTCTGAAATGCAGGGAATCACCCCTTTGCAATGATGAAAGTTTTGAGAGAATCATTCTCCTCATAAGAACTCATGATTTAAGTACAGTTCTATCATTGCTCATTTTTCATCCATGAAATTAATATTTTCTTGAAAAGAAATGATCCTACTTTCAGTTTCTATGATCAGTCAAGATTCCATATCAGAAAGTCCAGATCACCGTCTGAGATTAATGTCTGAGTTCCTTGTTTCAACAACATAAACTAAACCTACGTTTGACTGGCTGCAACATAAATTGACTGGGTGTGAATCTCATGTTTTAATTTGATCTAACATGCATCACTTATTATACCCTCAACTTTTCTTGTTATATGCTTTAGTATTTTCATTTTTCGTTCACAGGATTCACTTTCTGTGTCTTGGACACTGCCGTATGGCCTTGCCTCATTCCATATGCTATATATGCCTAACTGTCGCGCTCATTCCACATATATTATGTCATATTTGAATGACTTAAGTTGTTTATAATACTATGATCTCTCTTTCATCTTTCAGCTGTTCAACAAAAAAGAATTGTGTTTTCTTTATTGTATTCCAAAATTCTAGCTATTACAAATCTAGCAGGGCAGATTCCTGAAAACCTCAAAATGGAACTCATGCAAGTGTGGAATGAGGGTGACATAAAGTAGTTTTTGACTTTGCCAAACACTTTTGAGCTCATTCCTAAGCCTACATCTTATGGCAGCATAAATTCATGGTGTTAACGATGTTTGCACAGACGGGTTCTCGGACATCAGTTCAGCCACTTACACCAGAATGTTAGCCTGACTTTCTTGCAAAGAAATACATCGCAAGTCATAGCGCCACTCAGAAATAACATTGTCGTAAGTCCTTATAAGTCATTTACGAACTTATGACATTATTATTTTGGTATGGCAATCTGTAGCAGTGTGTACACCTGTATTTGAATTGAGATGCTCTTTGGAGTTTTTTTTGAGTCGGTGAGCTGGTACAATTAATACTACAGGGCCCTTTACCAATGCTATTCATTGTTAACAATGTTTATGAACTATGATTTAAATTTTACTATCACTGAACATTAATTGTACAGACTTTTTTTATTATTTTTTTGTTTTGTTTGTGATAATATAATATGTTTACGACTTACATCTTATTGTTTCATTGTAATAAACAAAATATGGGACCTTTGACCTGAATGCAAATGAACAGTTCCAGCTGTAGTTATTTTTTCTTTTTGTTTATTCACTGACATGGGAAAATCCCTTTAAATGTGTCTGTTTTATGAATTGAAATAATCAAGTTTTCGATCAAATTTTGGTTTCTGTCCAACCTTGCTAAACCATATTTTATGCACAGTGACCATTAATTCTATAATTTCCTGCAACAGAAGGGCTTATTTTTGCCAAAGCTGTTTGAGAAACTTGGATGGTTCTGTTTAAATATATTATTCTTTGTCACAAAAAAAAACTTGTCTAAGTCTGTACTAGACATTATCAAGGACATTTAGTTCCCCAAAAGATATTAGTTAGGAGATGAGTATTGGTAAGATTACTAATATGTGACAAAATGGGTTGATAGAAAAACTAAAATCAGCTCTTTTGTGAGACATTGGAACCGTACTGACAGACCATTCATCTCAGTATGTTATTTAATTAAAGACAGTCTGTCACTATTATACAACGAAAGTGCCTTTGAAAAAATGCGAGTGAGTATTTTATCTGAACAGCCAGAATACACCATACGAAGTATTTTGGCTGGGTTGTATGTTTAACTGCCAAACATTTTTCTAAATTATCTCCCTTATCTGACTGCCATGTCTTTTATACAAAGTTTATGTACTAAAATTCAACCATACCTGCAACCCGCTAGCTGGTTCAGTGGATTATCACACTGACTCAAAATCTCAAGCAAGACAACTTTCACATGAACCCGTCTATAAATTTTTTTTTTTTTTTTCAGATAGGTGACAAGAATATTACTGGGTTTTGTCATCTACAAAAATCTTACTGCTTGGCTATTCGGTCAAAATACTCTCCATGTTGTAATCTGGTTGTCCATCCAAACAACCCCGTTCTTAAAGATTATACATGACTATACAAGATGAAAAAAAATAGACTTAACACACTTGTATGTAACAAAAAAACGGAAGATGGAATGTTTATTGTATGAAGAAAAAGAAACAAAACAAAACAAATCAATGGGAATGTGCAAAGCTTTTAGAAATGTATGAAAATAGACCAGTATAAGAATAATTTCTATCTACTTCATCCAGCATAAACTTTGTCGTCAGTAATGGCATAGACCCAACACTATGTACAGCATAAAAAAAATTCAGTTGAACTGTATATATAATTGTTTTGTATTGTGTAATAGACATACCTTACTTTGATTTTTGAATCGTTAGGAAGATTCTCCCCTTATCTCCTTTGTTTGACCAAAATTATTCCTTCTTGGCCAACTATACCACCAACAAAGTGGTGGTATAGCACTGCCTGGTTTTGCTTGTATATGCAAGTGCATAGGAAGATTAGTAAAGGAACTTTTAGTCTAACAGCAGGAAACTCTTGAACTCACCTGCTCTAAGCCTATTGATATCAGACTGAAATGTGATACTCTAGCTGTTCTATAATTGTACTGATAATACGATTTCACTCAAATCTGTTAGGCTTAGCTTATGTGTCTTCTAATGTTGCCAGGTCTTCACTTATAAAACAGTACATGTAACATGTGCACAGAAACATTTGTAAGAATTTCAACCACAGATTGAAAAAGGAAAAAAAAAACACCTCTTGTCAACACAAGCAGTAATCACATGCTCAATAAATCAGTAACAAACAAAATATGTTAAGAGGTATAATCAGTTGTAGGTAGAAACAAGACTCTGCCAGGTCCCCTTGTCTAAAGTCTCGACAGAAATAGTGAAGAATAACAGAGCAGAAAATGACATTCTAAGCAGGCTCTGGCAAAATAAACTTCTCAATTTTACAGTTGTAAAACCTGGAGTAAGTGCACAAACCCAGTGTATTCAGCATGTTACTTTTATGCCCTCTCTTCCTAACTGTCAGTCAGACAAAGCTCGTTTCATCAAGTCCACCACAACACAATACCGACTCTGATATCATTGTACATGGAGAAATACATCTTCATGTTTCACCATTTGGTGTGTCATGCTGTGGCATATCCAATGAGCTTGCGACCATATTCCAACTTATTGCTACATTAGAGATAAAACTTTTCAGAAAGGTCATAACAATCTGTCGTTAAACTACAGAAAATTTACACCTGTTGGGAAAGTTCCACTCACCAAGCTGGAATCATTATCAGGCAGTGAAAGAAAATGGAATTTTGCATGCTTTACCACTAACTGTAGCATCAGCCAAAAGTCTACTTTGGACAGACAAGTTGTAATTGCTTGTCAGGAGCTTTGTTCATTTACATGTAGAATATATTTAAGGGAAAAAAAAGCATTTGCATGGTTCCTTTCAAGTTTGAGATCCTTTAATCTCCATATTTATGAGGATTATTGAAAACTATTTGCTTCTCAAAGCGGATACATTAGGCTCAGGTTAGCTGCAACTCCAGAAGAGCATGGAAAAATGTGATTAAGCAGAGGCGGCGATCAAATGATGTTCTATGTTTGGACCTGGGGGACAGGAATTGTTCAAATGTACACATATTTCCACTTCTCTGAATTCACTGAAAAAAATTAATTTCCCTCTGCCTCTTTGTGACACCCATATGTATACAGAATTTAACAATAATTTCCATATTTTACAGAATATCTACACATATTCTTCTACAGAATGTTAGGCACATACTCCCATATGCCAGGAGTTTAGAAATAAAGTCTGAACAATAAGAGGGGCAAAACATAAAATGTATTTCCAACAGTACATACAAAGAACACATTTACATTTCTTTTATAAACTCTCTGTGACCATTATATAGTTGTTCTCATCAACTCCGTATCTCATGACTTGGGCTTACTTTAACAGTAAAATTTTACGCCTTCATTATTTCAGAATTCCAGCAAAACTTGTAGGCTTAAACACCAAAACACTTGAGGTCTGATTAAAAAATAAATACTAACCTCAAGTTTAGTTGACCAAAAGTTATGTTTATGTTAAAAGTACAGGAGAGCAGGCTGTATGATGCTTGAATATCCAAATTGGACCTATCTTGTAAACTGCATTTATAATTGTCTCAGAAGTCCTGATTTTACTAAGTTTACCAAGCTCAAAAGAATATTAGAAAATATAAACCATGATTATTATCTTGTAAATTATCAGAATATTGAAAATTACACACCTTACTGAATGCTGAATATACAGCATAGGACTGACTTTCTGCTTCAAAGTCATCAACCCATTTATACAGGCACCAGTTACCTGACCATTTATGAATATCAGGAAGTAACAAAGCCTAGAAAATGTATCCCCAGAATCTCATCTCAAGCTCTGGTTGGCAAAGAAACTAGAAGAATTATGATCAATAATGGCCCAAAGCATATTTACACAATCCTAGCTATCTTGTGTCAATGTTAAAGAAGGGAGAGCACGGAATGAGCTAGCCAAGTGTGTCTTTAAGTTCTTATTTGCTTTGTTTATAATAGAACCAGCGCCTACACACACGTGACCTCTGATGTAGACTGTATGATAAACATGCATGTATATTTTTTTTCTTTCTGTCTGACCAGAGGCAAAAACCAAGTAATGTTCTGTCTGCTTGAAACTTGAAGCCACAAAGCAACACTTAAGATACTGCGTATATTATATGTTCTTCCTGCACTGGAGGTCAGGAACATAAACTTAATTCACTAAGTTTGATGGGAGGTGAAGGACGGTCTTCTTTCAACTGTGTTTTAATATGACATCGTGCAGAACTGTTTTTTCACATAATGATACTTTCCACTAACTTCTCGTCATATTTCTCCAAGGTTCCAAAAGGGTTAAAGTCTTAACAATCACACTCAAATTTTCAGCTAAGAAATTCAAATGAATGAGGTATTTAAATCTGTGAGGTAAATTTGATATAGAAACACCGAGCAAGAGAGTGGAGCTTTACGGTGAGCTAGTGAGGTATCAGAGTATGTAAGGTTCTACTGTACCAGATCAACGGCTTGAAAACTCCCAACAGCAACTACCCTTAAGGTACTGAATCAAGAAGAAGCATTAGGAGGATGGCCTTATTCTTCTCGAGAAACGAAAGTTACCAGAAGGGCAGAAATGGGATTAAAGTTTAGTGAATATAGACTTAGGAGGTACAGTAATTGTCCCCTCTTACCGGTTTATAAAACTCTGACAAGTAGTGGACCAGATATCCCCAACAGCAAGCCACCCCCTGCAGTGCAGAGCCTGCATGTATTCTTATGTTGAGTTACATGTTGCATGGTACTATTAAAATTACGTGTATTAAAAAGCTGGAGGTTGCAGATTCAAATTCCCCTCTAGCAAAAAAAGAAAAAAATCAAGAAAAGGACATTTAGGAGCCATGATCCAAGCGTGGTCCAACTCCTTTAGATGTCAGGAAATCAAAGAGGAAATACAGTTGCTAAACAGAGGTATTTTTCTTTGAAAATCTTCTGTTGCCTCACTCTCCGAGTAATAAAGCTTCCTATCTATCGAACCATGATTTCAAACAGGGCCGTCTTAAGTATTTCGGGGGCCCTGGGCACTCAGGCCCCACGGGGCCCCTTACCTTCTTGATACGAAGTAAAAGGTTAAGTCTATAGGCCTACCATGTGTCTGAAAAAATTCACACCCGGGGCCCCCCAGAGCCCGGGGCCCTGGGCTACTGCCCATAGTGCCCTGCGGGTAAGACGGCCCTGATTTCAAATACATGTTATGTAAACGAAAATGTACAAAGAATTAAGTATAGGGGACAAAGGGATTCTCTGTGAATATGATATGGAAACTGATACAGGATCATAATATATAGAACAGGAGTTCTCAACTTTTCCTGACCTGGGTACCCTTTGACGTTACCAAAGTGTGTTTCTGCCTATCCCTTCCTAAAAATTACTTACTTAGTCTTTCTAACAGTCAGATCAGAGGTGAGGTATCAAGAAAAGTAAGTTAAGGTCAACTAGTAACCCATATCAATCATATGTTTATGGAATTGCATGTGGTGAGCCCTTTGAGTTTCCCCTTCAGTTTGTATGTCAAACTCTAAGGAATGTGCCTGAATCAGGTTAGGTCCCCTGATCTACAACATTACTGCAACCCAATATCCAGAGAAGTGCTACAGTTTATGGCATCATTATCCGTGATCTGTCATGACTGCTATATAATTTTTCACTCTATGCTACAAACCACAGTAAATTCTACATAGCTACATTGCCACTATAACACTAACAGTTTCTATTAACACTTTGTGTACCACAGCGCAATGTTGTGTCCAGTCTACTTTACCCTGATATACTCATGTCACAAAAATGTGACAAAGCAAAAGCACAAATTTATGTCATTAAGCGGGGCATTGGGACCAAAAGGGTTTTGACAAGACTGTGCTTCACAAAGTGTTAATGAACAAAATTGCAAAACATAATGAGATGATAATGAATGATGCATAATTTGGCAATACTTTTGTAAACTATAAGTTGCTGCCGAGAGATCCATTAAGCCTCCACGCTTAATGCAATTGTTGCTATGGCACTTTGAACTATGGTCTGCACAATACTACAAAACTAACGATTTCATCTTATGATATGAACTTACTCATTACATTGTATAATGATACTACTGTACAATGCTGTCATAGTCTGATGCTGGTATGATTTTGATTCTCTGGCTTCTGGTAAAGTAATGAACAGAGAATATTAGACTAGACTAGGGAATTTTTTAGTTGGTTTTTTTTTTTTTGTGACCAGTGAAATAGAAGGTTACCGTAATCTTATTTTGACTTGGCAACTCGGGAAACAAATAATCAAAACAAAAATATATTTTCTAGTATAAATTTGAACAACTTACTCTCCTTTACCACCCCCAATAGACTTAATGGATGTTTTAATGCTTCCTAAAATAGATCGACTAGACTTGTCTTCTGTTGACCTCCGACCTTGTGACGCTGATCTTCTTCTGGGAGGTGATGTTGGTCCCATTTTTTGTCCAATCAGATGTGCATTTTCTGAAGTGATGGTCTCATTTGATTCTGCCTTGGCTAAAGTTCTGATGGACACAATGGATGGAGGGCGAAGAGATTCGCTGGATGCCCTCAGGTCCTCTCCACTTTCAAAAATGGGATCAAACCTAATGTAAGTTGAGGACTGCGTTTTATGCTTATTCTTGTCTTTGCTATTCGGCTTCGTGAACCGCTTGTGGTCCTGTGCCGCAGTTTTGACTGGATTGATCAATCCCTCAGTGTCACCTTTAATGCCAAGTTTCTTCTTGGCATGAAGGGTATCCCCTTGTTTACTATTACGTTTATTTCCACCCCTGCCATTAGTGTCAGGTTCGTTGTTGTAGTGTTTTAACTGGTCGATGTCAGTGATGCCCATACGCCGCATGTCTCGAGTACCACCTGTTGAGCCAGTCCACAGATTACAGGCGTCCATTCTGTTGTCAGTGATCACGACATCCTCATCGTTAGTGGCTAGTCGATATGAACTATTCCTCCCCATCAGCTCACCAAGAACCATGCTCTGCGTGTTTCTGACAGCACATCTATAGGAGTCTGCACGACTTATGCCATCATCACTGCATGCAGCTGGTGCCGGAGTGGATAATGATTTTGTCAGAATTGTGCGAGGCACTGATGGACCTTTTTCAGTAGGATTGCTACCTCTCCTGTGTGTGCTAATGTTACCATTGTTACTATTGATATTTATCTTTTTGTTTGGAATCAGGCTAACTTCATCACTGTCTGCCAGCATTGCCACACGATATGAATCTGATCGGCCTGCAGAGCTGTTGGAATGAACTGACTCACTAGAGTTGCCTCTCTGCAAGATAGGATGTGACAGATCTGTCTTATGTTTACTAGGAATCAGTTGCTGGGCAGAGCTTGAAGACAACTGCGAATTAAGTGACTCACTGGAATGACTCGAATTTGAGCCAAGAGCTTTGACTGGGAAGTCTGATTTTTGAAAGCTGTTTCCATACCCAGAACCCAACTTTGGGACATAGTCTGAAAATGTTGTTTTGGGATCAGGTAACATTGCTTTTTTGATATGTGGAGTCGATAATGATGGTTTGGATTGATTCTGGGCAACAGGAAATGGATTCTGATTTTGTGTTGCAGATGGAGAATATGAAAATTGTTGAACTGTCATACTGGGCTGGTTGAAGACAGATGGCGAACCAAACCCACTGTCAGCGGGACTGGATAAATCATTTCCACTTCTGCGTCTTTTGACGGTGTCACTGCCGCTGCTGGCATGACCACTTCCAGAACTGTCTTCATTACCGCTGTGGGCGGAAGAGCTAGAGTAATAAGTAGCTCGATTCATAACTGGGCTGCTTCGTCTCCTCTCCTTTTGGGTTGACCTAGAAGCAAAGCCTACTGGTGGCTGTTGATGATAGCCAGTGGAGAGGGGAGCATTTGACCAGGACTGGCTGTGATTGAGAGGTGGATGAAGTGGATAGGCGTTAGATTGGGATCCATTCTGGTCAAGCATTTTCTGATTCCCTGTCCAGGAAGACGATTTTGACATAGCTGAATCAAGGATTGTGAAGCTAGAAGGTTTACTTTTATTGTTATTGCTGTCGCTGATGTTTTCATTCGTATTAGCTGCAGGAGCACCGGTGTTGGTACTGAGATCGTTGGCTTGCATAGATATGATGTGACCAGGAGTGGCAGAAGGCTTGTTCATAATACTAGGACCCAATGACAGATTGGGTGCAGTAATAACTGTGCCTGATTCAGGCTGATGAATTCCTGAGTGATATGAAGATGATGATGAGGACTGAGGCTGTGAGCCATTGAGTGGATTGCGTTGATGGCTGGATGATGAAGATGAGGATGAGAATGGTGTTGATGGCAATACTGATAGTTCTGATGGGTTTGATGCCGAAGGCACATTTGATACACTGGTCTTGCTGAAGTTACCAGCATTATTTGGCATGGAATCAGTGGCACTAGAAGAATGTCTCTCATTCGTACTGTTGTCTGTGCGCTTTGCAGAAGGAGGCAAATTCTGTGGAGCTCGTTTATGTTTGGGTGTAGCCATTGGCGTCGGATTAGGTGTATCATCAGTATCCCAATTAAGAGACAAGGTCGACCCAGACGGAGTTGAATCTGTTAGGCTGACATGGGTAAAGCTTGATGAGTCTATATCCGACAGTGCTATGGTGCTATTACTACCTAGTGTGTCCTTAGATTTGTCAAATGAGCTGAGTGCAGCCCCTGGCGGAGCATCAAAGCTGTCAATCGAAGCGAGGGAAGGGTTGGACACAGAATGTATCGCTGAGAGATCACTAGAGAGGTATCGTGATGAAGGATCTTTATTACTGTGACCAAACTGCCCATTTGCAGATGTTGGTGTTGTCACATGGTAACCATGAATGGGTGTGGATGATGATGTTTGGAGCTCCTTTTGGTTCAAGACCTGGAGGAAAAGAAAGCAGGGTCAGATAAAATGCAAAGCTATGCAGAGGGATAAAAGTAAAATAACACGGGGATGCTAATACACATACGAGGAGACAAATAGCAGCTTGGGTTTGCCAGGGAAAAAAATAGTGAACTGTGTAAACTGGGCATAAGAGAGGCAAGAGTGAAGAAAATGATAGCAGTGAGACACCCACTTAACTTACTGAATGACAAAAAAAAAAACACCTCACAAGTATGGACACTTGTTATCATAAATGAAAACATTTATACCTTTAGATCTTGACACTAGAAACAAGATATCGGAGCAAATCTTAGATGCTCAATATTAATTTTGAGAGCAAGTATTAGATAGTAAGATAAAGAGCAAACATGCTGGGCTCACTAATGTGTAGGCCTATATTTCAGAACTTCTTTCATAAACTCATTCATTTCTTGAATTATGAACTTCTTACACTAAAATAAGAAATAACCTGAAACAATCATGATCTCACAAATCATAATAAACTACAGTAGCACTTAGTGGAAACTATGAGCTTCAGTAGACAGACACATCAAATGATCAACCTGAGGGTAACCTCCCTTGCAAGCTTTTATTGGAAAAGTTCCCAAAGATGCTATGATTTGCAGACTTCTTCCACTCACTGCTTTCATACTTTACTTACCATAGACCGAGGTCTGGTAGGTTTAGATCCTGGCATCTCATAGAGAACTGACTGATGCTTGGAAGGGGTGTCTATGGATGGTGCAACCTTACTGCTCTCTGTAGCAAATGACCCTGGTAAGCTGTTGTGGATAGGCGTGGACATTTGGTGGCTCAGAGGATGAGAGTCAAACGTGGTGGTAGTACTGGGAGGAGACCCACTCTCATCAGAGGAAGAAAGTCGAGAGAGTGGCAGCTGGACACCATGAGGTGACTGAGCGTCAAAGAGATTTACCACTGGGTCAAAGTTCAAGATTTTCGGATTTCCAGAGACAGGTCTTACTTTGTCTTTTTCTGGAGTTTTGAGAATACCTGGTTGCTGTATGTTTGAGCGCTTCACCCTAGGCCAAGAATGGGTGTCGCTGGACTCTGTGACGATACTACTTCGAGGCAGAGTTCCTGATAACCAGTTGTCCTTTCCAGCGGAGCAAAGTTCTTCAACTTCTGAAGACTCAGCGTTCAGGCGCTCCTGAAAATCATCCTCATCACTGATATTTCCAGGGCACCACGATGGGAATGCATGAGCTGAGATGCTGGTCTTCATTTTAAGTCTGGCATAGACAGTTTCATGATCTGAGGATTCCGATGACGTTTCGTTACTGTTGGGGCTGTCATCTGGGTTATTTTTACCATCCGAAGACAGTCTGTTAGTTTGACTGCGGATGGTGCTTGATCTTCTTGGTGGGGGAGGTGGAGGAGGCTTTTTGCCTTTTTTACTCTTCTTCGCCTTCAGAGTTCCGGTGTCCCCATATTCCACCTCTCCTTCCTGGTCTTCAGAAGCATCAATATCTTGGATATCTGAGTCACCAAAAGCCATGAGAAACGGGTCATTGACCGCTAGTGATGCCAGGTTTGGTGATGAAATAGACGACTGTGATGATGGATAATCATCTCTATCCTTTTCTGATGGCCTGAAAATAACACTCTCAACTGTACTGTAGCTGGCCACGCTTTGTAAGCTCTTTGACTCTCTAACTCTTGGCATAATCAGGTCATCATCTTCCTCATCCAACAGAGTAGTTGAACTCTTCCTCAAACCACTGTCATTATGAAACGATGTATAGAAACCTTCCTGGTCCAAAGAATACACAGAGGACTCTCCATCATCCTCCAGTTCATTCCTCTTCTTCCGGATGGTCATTCGTCCTGGCACAAGGATGTCCAGATTCCGAATGTTTTGTTTGGTCAGACGAGACAAGTTGGCCAGGGCCTCGGCGCTGGTGGAGGTGACGTCCCCTCTGCCAGCTGCTCTTTCAGCGAGAGATCTGATCCAGTCATCACTGTCAGTGTTGGACACAGATTTAGTGTCAGATACAGACTCGGTGCTTGTTGCATCACCCATGTACCCGGTGTCAAGGACATCTCTGACAAGAAAAGAAGTGCGAAATATCTGTTAAAAACCATTATTCGACTGCTGTATCACAGATATAATATACCAGTGTATTATTGTTGTTGTTGTTACTATTTTTGATGATGATGATCATCATGAGACTGATAATGGTGACACCAATGAGGGAGGGAGATAGGAGGAAGGAAGACAGCAAGTTAGAGAGAGAGAAAGAGCGAGAGAGAGAGAGAGAGATAGAGAGAGTGAGAGAATAAAGCACGGCATGATAGATAGATCTCAGTGCACAGAAATTTCAGACTTTGAGTCCATTTATAACAATCCCTATCTCATCTTCTTTCTTGAATGTATATTTTGATATTATGTTTCTTAGTTGGTCTATTTTTGTGGTCACGCTTCCTTGGTTGTATCTTACACTGTTAGTTAGTCAAGATGAAGTGTTTGACATAAAACTTAGGTTAAATTCAATAACTCGTGAAGTCCAAACGTTTTATAAAACTACACGTCTGAGCAAAATTACATTATACATGCCATTTCAGCGATGATGATGTACCGTTAACGTTTGCCTCCCAAAGATTTTTGTCTGACATTTAGAATTAAGACCACCAAGATCTCTCTGAAGACCTTGTTCAGAATTGCCAGTCATGTCATCTATTTTAACTCACCTCTCTCCAGCCGATCTGGGCGAATCTCTGCCAGAATCTTTCCCCAGTGAGCACTGGGATGTGGAGGAGGGCATGCTGGATTTAACATCTGAATCCAAGGATTGTCTGTTGCTGCTGTAACCACTTTGGCTCCAGTTGCCTAATCACAGAGCAGACACACATGAAAAGAGATTAGGTCATCCGTCAGCAAAACCCTACATAACATTCATAAAAAAAAAATAAAGATGGTCAGAGCTGACACACTTCAGTACATCTGTATAGTCTTTGAATGCATGCAACAATGAAAATTGGCAGATGGTATAATGGAGATGTGTTGTGGATATTGTGGTGGTTGAATGAGCAATGCCCGTCTTGCATTCTGCTGCTTTTTGTTGCATGAAATACGTACTTTATTTCTAAACTATAAAACTCCTTGTTCACCCAAGCAATATCATGACATGCTATCATCGACTGAGACTTCCTATTGCAGTCATACCAACTAGCAAAGTCCTAAGAAATCTGTAACTGCTCATCTAGTAATATGAGACAGTGAGACACACCAGTGGCTGTTGTTTTGCAAAGAAGTTGGAACCGAATTTCGAAGTTTCGGAAATACTAAAATAATGTCTTTCATCTGCAATCTGTGTTAGGCCTCAGAATGTACTTGTTAGTCCCCAGGATCTCTATTTCACAATGTTCCATCTTGCATGATGCCTGACAGCGAAACAGAACAGACCAAGTATGATGTGTAGAACTCCTAAACTCTTTCCCACCCATCTCATGGGCGTGGTTAAAGGAACAGGGATAGCTATCTGCTTCACAGCCTTAAAAATCCGCTATATTGTTTCATANTTAAGAAGAATCTGCAGTCAACTGCATCGCATCATTAATTGGCTGATCTTCATCTATTCCATCTTTTTCTGGACAGAAACAGACCCAAGCTGCCCTTGGGGACATAAACTAAAGCCAGCTCCACTTGCTCAGTTTAAACTTATCTCACCCACCTAATGAGCTTGCCAGGCCCTTTGAATTGAGCCACCTTGCCCCAGGAGACATAAACCAAAGCCAACTCGGTCAGTCAGACCTCTTCCCACACCATCCCTCTCCCTTTGCCCTCTTACTCAGTTTAAACTAATCTCACCCACCTGAAGAGCTTTGCCGATCCTCCTTGCGTCGTTTGGATATCTCCCTCAGCTTGACAGACGTTGTCCAGTCCTTAGGTAAAGAGTCCCAAGGGAAATCGTACTTCTTGGCCTGAGCACGAGGCAGGGTGTTGCTGTCGAAGTAGTAGTAAGATCCTGGGCCAATTTGGGACTCATTCGATGTCGCTCTAGACATGATTCCTGGAAGGAATACAGTAATACATCGTCAAGGTTACCACGGTTTTGCGCGTTTATGCGAATCTCTCGTCAGCACATCCCATTCAAAGGTCCATATTGTTTTGTCTTTTATGTAATAAGATAGCAAGGTATTCTTCATTATCCATTTCAATAAGGGAGAGGGATGTGAGCCCAATCTGATTATTCTGGAAGCTGTTACACATTACCTAGGGAGGTGTGCCAGCAGGGATTTTTATTAAATTACTGTGAAATGTCAAGTTTGAGAAGAAAGGCAGAAAAACACTAACACTAGAAAATGTCCTGTCCCTATCGGGTATCGAACCCATGGGTCTCTCAGACTGCAGTGTGAATGTACTACCACTATACTACTTCATCAAGAATCTGGGAAGCTAATATCACAGCAACTTAATCCTTAATACTACTGCCTAAATACTGTTCCCTAACTTTCATCTGTAAGCCTAGTGCTTGCTCGTAACCCTAATACACTTCCCAATTGCTCACATTTATATACAGGCTATATATAGGATTCTGGACAACACATCCTACTGGTAAGACATCCTTCAGAGCTTGGTCCAGAGGGCGGGTGTGTTATCAATGTTCCTCAGAGTCTGTTGTTATTTATACAGCTACAAATATGACATATACAAGTGCACTGGCAAAATTTATTTGGACTCTCAGGGTACAGTTTGCTCCTGTTTATTTTAGTAGAAAGAATAGCGGAAAGGAAGGGGCAGATAAAATTTCTGTTCCATTTCAAAATTAGGAGAGGGGTGGAACGCACGTTCCTAAAATATACACGCCTCCGTAGGGGTGTCATAATGAGCACGGCAACAGATCCTTAGGAAGAGGATCAGCCGAAATGGGCATCACAGCACCAAT
>JAWQUT010000147.1:791050-811877 GCA_033807755.1 Ellobium chinense | reverse complement strand
GGGGGGGGGTACAGAATAATCTAGGTAAATGTAATTGCCTGAAACGAGTTCTGCGAAGCATGACATCCGCCATGAAAGGATATCCGCCATGAAGCATTCCAAGAAATGAAATGCAGCCGTTCTTTTTGCTCCGATAAGTGTATACTGTATTTTAATAATTATAAACCACATGATAGCAATTATTCTTCAGTTCCACTTTCAAATATCTGACCTGAGTATTAAGAAAGATGATGACTAGTTGTGTTTTTTTTCTTTGAGCTGGAGGCTTGAATGTGAAAGGGTGTTCCAAAACCAGAATTTCAATCCACTCGCTGAATAATCTAACCTTTCCTTCTTGTTTAAGTTACATGACTGTATTCTTGAAATTTCCCATATTTTTCTAATTTGCAGTAGAGAATGTAAAGTCCAACGAAATCACACTAGCTATAGGCCCTACCTAGACTATATTTTTGTCCTACTCTCAACTTTTGATGTGGAGATACATTATTAAGAAACCAAAAAAAAATGAAAAAGAAAGGATGAAAGGGTTCTTTTTTTGGTAACGAAATTATAACGTTTTGATGTCTTTATGATGCAGGCATGCTAATATCACTCAACAAGACTCTAGTTTAACAACCTTGCCTCCGGGTACGTATTAAAATTAATGTCGTTTGCCATTTTCAACATCAATGTTTCTAAGGCTATGCATTTTACGATGAATGGACGAAGATTTTGCAGATATGGTTGATTCTGCGCAGACACTTTAATTAAAAGACAGTCTTGGTGAATGATGTATGATGTCCCTAAGAGGTAATGGAGTTTAGCTCTTCTCGAAAATAATTTCCTCCTTTCCCTCCTCTTCATCCTCTTGTCAAGTCCTTTTCCTCAGTGGTTATTGTATTCTAATACTAGTCACCTCTTCTTACACATCACCCCTAGCTTTGGGACCCTAACGCATGAATGATCCAAAAGTATTTAGTAGGGCCAAACACAAGAGGAATGTCCTGGATAAGGGTTTAGGTGGTATATGCAATTCTGCATCTTATGACAAAAGGGCACATAATTATACATTGAAACAAATAGTCCCATATGCCCTTTAGCTATAAGACCGTCATATATTAATATGCCAAACGTCATTTCTAGATCTGGGGCCCTAGTGGACAAAATGATCCAATATCGAAGAAAAAGAGTCTATAAAGAGCTAAGATAGCATGTGCAATTACATGTACATAATATGGTTTCTAATCATAAATATCTGACTACACGTTCCCTTCTCCACCCCACAACCCAGGCCTCAATATTGATCCTTAATTCTACCCCCAAGACTTTTTTCTTATGACTCAAATCCTGCACAGAGCCTATCAAATTTATGAGGTGAAACATTTCTTGAAAGGTCTCACAGACTGTTGGAGCACATTCTTAAGAAACGCCCTAAACTCGATGACAACCTTCAAATGCACTAAAACAATAAAACAAGCTGCATGCCCTAGGCCTTTGGTGTGCATGGTACACACTTCTTTTTTGAATAGAAGGTGAAGTGTTCATAATTTTGGCAGGCATGTTTATTCACTATGCTCTAGCACACTTTATGATACTGCCTGTGGCGCACTCTGGAAAAAAAAACCAACATGAACTGCTACAGTGATAAATTTATTGATACTTGAGCCTGCACGCTTTGCCATATCTAAAGGGCAAAAAACACGACCATTCCTATCAAAATCACCATCACTGTCATTACCAACATGTCACACATATCAGCAGTAAATAAAACAACAACAGCAACAGTGGCCAAGAAATCACAAGACAGACAATACGGTTAAATCTGGTAATGTGTGTCTTTGTGCGTGGAAAAAGTAAAACTTTATAAACATTGTTGAGATTTATATATTTTTTTAAAAAGAAGTCCATAAATCTGGATACAGGTATGAAATGATAGAATAGCCTAGTAATGAATATGTGCATGTAAAATTCACACTCAATTAAGAGGTATATTCTGACCCAGATCTGTCCAATGATCAGGGGCGAATACAGAACTAAAAAAAAAAACAAAAACGAGGTATACTTATATTTGATGTACTAAATGTCGAGGTGCCATTGCACTTTCAGTAAAGGAAACAGTAAGGAGTCAACTTGAAAGCACAGCAGACACCAGTAACGAATAGAAACACCACTTGATCCGATCATAGTTTCGCAAAGTTCGAATATTCAAACATTCTACAAAATGATATCGTTTCAGTGACGCTTTTAAAATTCTAATTTTTCGACTAAAGTGGAAATTTAGAAATAGTCTTGTATGTAATGGTAGTGCATATATCTACCAAAAAAAAAAAGAAAAGGGAAATTTCATAGCAACTGGATAAATTTTAGATTACCTGTGTATATTGAGCTCGGGGGTTGATTTGTAGAAAACAGATAACTACCTGGGTCAAGCCCCCACTATCTTAAAAATATGTCTCAGAACACAGAGGAAGAAGAAGGAGAAGAAGAAAGAAGATGGATAATGCTAGTAAATATGAACATTGATTATGTGATAGGCAAGGAAAGAAGAAAATACTGTATTTACCTTCAGGCATGCTGGGCGAGCTTACTCTGCTCAAACTGGAAGACCTATCAGCAGATCGCGATCCACTGTCCCGTTTCCTGGACTCATCCTTCACCTCAATGGAATCAAAGTCCAACGACTTGGGACGAGGCTTGATGGTTCCCGTGACCAAGGACTTCAGCTTTTCCCCGATCATGCTGGACCTCTTAGAAGACATGGAAGATCTCTTGTCAGTGCCACCGAGGCTTCCGAGACTTGCGCTGCTGGAGAACTTACTGTGCATCCCATCTGCCGGCCTTCTCAGCCGCACCTCATCTCCAGGAACCTTCTGATGCTTCTTCTGGTACATGGAGGTCCTGGTGAGGTCGTCTTTGCGAGCAGCTCCTGATATGAGTTTCACACACCGAGGAAGAGAGCGAGAGCGTCGACAAGGGAGGAATTTCAAAAGTTTTGCCTCTCTCTGTTCTGCGTATGCTATTTCTTCCCGTTCCTCGATAGCAGCGTCGATTTCTAGAAGATACTGCTGCATAATTTCATCTCTGGCTTCCAGCTCTTTCTCATCAAGGTCATCCAGACTGTATTGCCGAGGACCGTCTCTAGTGATGCGTCGACCCCTTTCAAACTGCTCGATTTCCTGAAAATAAGAGATTTCGACGAAAATCTTTATGTGTGGTCTGCAATATTCTAGTCTCATAACAGATGGAGATATCTCTTATCAAAGAAACTATAAAGAATTACAGTAGATAAAAATGCTGAGCGGGCTGATCTGTACAGCATAAGGCTGCACAAGAGAGTTCTGTAATGTAGCAGCTATACTGATAAGTGGTTTTTTAATGCCGTATGCCAAACAGTTTCAAGCAAAACCACCACACTGCTGTCAGGATTAACTAGCATTTTTAAATTTTATTTTCAGGGATGGTTTTGTTCCATACTCACCCAGTAGATGTAAGTTTGCATTCCCTTGACTTTCCTAAAAACAACAACAAAAAAAATACTTACGTGCATAATATTTTCGGGAACACCAGACACAGTTCGCCTCCTCTTTTTCCTGTCCCTTCCTCTGCCTGTTTCGTCTTCCCTCAGCGACTGGCGGAAAGACGCTTGGCGCTCGAAGCTTGCACCGGAAGTATCCACAGAAACCAAGATGGACGGCTGTGACTTCGAAAGATGGTCGTCTTTGCTCGCCAGAAATTCATCATCATGGCATCTTTCCGACTCCTGAGAAAGTTCATCAATGCTGTGGATGGTCCTTCGCCTTTCTCGCAGCTTCAGCGTCTTGTATCTTTTCTTGTGCGACAGCAGTGAAGAAAACTGTTGGGGAGAGGTGAAAATGTGTTGGGGGAAGCCCGGTTTTATGACTCTTATGGCTGAAGGTTTTTTTTCCCGCCAAGTATGCACGCAAGATTGCAGTCACCCAATGTAATATAGCCATAAAAGAGTTTAAGCAAACATACTAGGACATGTAATGAACCTACAACACAGGAAATACTCATTAACTTGATTTCTGTGCTTTGATCACAAATATTTGACCCTCCTTGACAAATATTCACATACTCTCACTTTACCACACGTATTGGACCCTTAAAGAAGCTAACATACGATGACAACATTAATAGAGTGCTTTTATTTTCAAGTTCGGATCTCTAACGATACCCTATGGCAAATGCGCATATGACATTTCTTATTGTTACAATCATAAAATGCACGTGACACACAATAATCTAATATGAATTTCACATCTAGTTTCTAACACGAAATTTGATCATAACATCAGAAAATGCCATATGCCTATACCTCCGCCATAACGAATTTAAAATAAAAAAATTCTATTGTCAAAAAAAGTGCAATGTAGGCCATGCTCGTTAATGTGGAATCTTTTAACTTTGATCACATATGCCTAACTCTTGTATACAACAGTCACATTTCGTACACAACTTTTAAAGGATTCTCTTAAAAGTAAAAAATAGCGTCATTTGATGACAAGACAGTATGTAATACATCCGATACTACTAAGTGACAAAACCTGTATTTGTCTTATTATAATCTTATGATGCAATTGCAGCACCATTCTATGAGGAATAAAGCATTTTTTTTTCTTTTTCTAAGACGCCAAACTCACCCTCCTCGGAATATTCATGTCATCAGTGCGCAGAGGCGGATCTCTAAGGGCAATGGGCCACAGCTTGAAGAGGTGCGAACTGCAAAGACCGTCCTTCCTGTACATATCCGCACCGCGCAGCGCGTGCACGGGTGTGACGTCACACATGGCGTAGTTGAACTTGATACAGTGTGGCCGGTTCTCCGGGGTGAAATGGTCGCATTCGAAGCCATGTTTTGCCACGTGATGGTCCGTAACTGTGCTGAACTGTTTTAGGGTGCCAACCGCTGAAAAAGAAAGAACAGGAACTACATATAAAAGCTGTAGTTTATGGATCTCTTATGCAGTTGGCAAACCTTCATTGCGGCCCTATATCTCTGGCAGATCATCACGTTCATTCCACATTCGCCTTTTTTTTTATTTGGATGATCTGAGATTTATATTACTATGATCCTCCATAGTTCTCTTTTCCTATTAAGACACATGTAGAGTTGTGACTCGTTCATATATTACATCCCAGTTTTACTCGTTAAACCACATCTGTTTCGTTGTTTTGCATTGAGCAACAGGTTGAATGCACTGAATTTCTCAAAACCTCAACAAATGACTTAAGCGATTGTGGAATGAGCGTGACGGAATGTTCTTTTGCGCAAAATGAATAACCCATAAATGGAATCTATGACGAAATTATGATTACAACGAAATTACAAATAGTTATAACACGTGACCAACACAGACGTCATAAATGACAGTGGTGTAACTATAAATAATGCTTAGGAGCCATAGTTCTCCGTGTATCTGTATTAGCAAGAAATAGCGCTGCACGCTGCAAACTGCAAGTATTGGAATGTGCAGTTTCAGGGATCGCTCTAGTCCCCGTCTTGTGCACAGCATTTTTTTTTTTTTAAATTAATCTACACTACTTTCCCCACCCCACTCCTCCTTTTCCCGCTAAACACAACTTTTCAACCCATACTAAAATGCTTCGATTAGTTTGACTTCCGTGTTTCAACACGTGACCCTAAACAACAAGTTTAACTACATGTATTTCTAACATCATGCATAGTGTCCATTAATGTAAAAAACATCTGTTAAGACTAATACAGCGCAGTTCTTGCGGTGTCTTTCAGAGGAGTCACTTTCGTCTGTCACACTCTGACCACTCCTTTTTCATTCCCCTCTCAAGGAAAACAGTGGCCGTATGCATAATTATTACGCCTGTGAACGCACTGCGTTAACTACGGGGAATTCCCAAAACATTAAATAGTGTTCATTGTAGTTAATGCAGTACGTTAACTAATGTATGGACATGCATACGGCCACATGTGCTTTAGTATCCACTTTTGGGAGGTCTAGGAACAATGGGATCTTTATTAACCAAGGAAGATCCATCTCCTCTCTCGCTGATATGGCTAAGGTGGTGTCTCCATCATTTGTCTACACTGTCTTACACCAACTTGCAGGCGCCGGGCAGCGCCCCTGCTACTTCCCCGCGTTTCTAACAATCTTTGTCTAAGCAGCTACCCTATGTTTCATTGTCTTACATCCCATTACAAATAATATGGCATAAAAAGAGCACAACATTAACAAAATATTTGATAGGAATGTTTACTTTTTACTTTTTAATAGTTTTTCTTTCCTTAAATAATTGATTTCAATTCCTATTAAAACTTTTAACAGGAATTTTCGAGGACGTCCTCCACTCCTCACATCCACTGAGTTCAGTCCCATCTTTCTAAAACTGCAGATACTCTCATCTCCCCCTCCCCCAACCGCACCACGTACAACGTCAGTGCTTTTGAGGTTCTCTTGTCTAGGCTAAACATGTCAAGAGTCGTCGCCCCACGATGTATGACTTCCCTTTCAGTTTTTCTTCTTTCTTTAGTTTGATTTTTGTTGTTTGTTTGTTTGTTTATTTTGTTTCGTTTGTATTTTTACTGTATTTCCATAATTATGTGAGGTCTACTAAGCAATTACTGTACTGTTAACAGAAACTACATATCACTTATCACCAAATGTGACAATATTACAATCATTTGACTGACAAGCTATTTCTAAAATTCAGTAAAAACACTTTTGTTTTCCCTTTCGCCCTGACCAATCGAAACTGCTGGCTTGCACTAGCCTCCAAAATCACTCAGGTATAACGAAACTACATTGACGGGCATTATATTATAATAACAATATGGTCTTAAAACAAGGATTAACGCACAGTGTTTATCACCATATCGCACGAGGGCAGTAAAAAACTGTAAGCCTAATCATTTACATCAGTAGATGGAGGTGTAAGCCAACAAGGTACAGTTCCCACTCATCTTATTTTCCCAAGTTAGCCTACTTTCATCTTACTTTCAACAGTTCATGTGTGATAATTTATTCAATTTCCCACGATATCCTTTAACACATGTGAAACATATTATGGACTTAATGCATGTCTTAAAATACGCACGCATGACAACAACAACTTCAAAACTGAAGGAAAGTTGTTCTTTACAAAACTCCATGCTGATCTTTTGAACATCCCAGGACAATACTTCCCTTTCATTGAGATTCTGCCCCCTTCTGAGCGTGGAGAGTTATCTTTCCTATCTTCTTAAGTCAAAATGGAGGCTTTAGAAAGATCGTCTTTTAAATGCCCTTTTTATGATTTTTCCCTTCGCTACAGACGCCAGGGTAAGGAAGGAAGGAAGGAAGGAAGGAAGGAAGGAAGGAAGGAAGGAAGGAAGGAAGGATGGGGGAGGAGGATGGGGTATGTTTACTGACGCACCACTCAAGATACGAAGTAACTACGGGCGGAAAGGGAACGAGCAGTTGACAACAGGAGGGAGATGAGGGTGGGAGGTGAGGAGTGAGGGAGATTATGGGAAAGGCTTTTCAACATTTGTAATAATACAGTGCAGCATTAAATGTGGACAAGGGAAGGAAATTAAATAACAGAAAAGAGCCAGAGCTGGGGGTGGAGTGGGGATAGCAAGACATGAGTGAAATGAGAACGGAGAAAGCGAGGATGTTCTTGACTAATTACGAAAGGGAGGATGAGGAGGTTTCTGTGGAGGCAAATAGGAGCTGGGAGGATTGAAATGGGGAGGAGTCTATAGAGAGATTACTAAATAAACATAGAGGATGAAGGCAGAAAATAACCTATGGATGAACAAGGGTACGTGTGTGAGGGTTGGGCAGGGGCGAGGGTTGCTAAGATGGTGAGGTGGAAACGAGAAGGTATGGGTATATGATAGAAACTAACAGAAATAAAGAATAAAACTAAAAGAATAATATCATATTATCTAGAATGTCAAGCGGATGTTTGGTATGTGTGATTTTTTTAGGGGGGGGNGTAGGAGGGGGATATTTTTAGGGCCTGAACAGTGTCAAGAGAAGGGGAGGATATACGGGGTGGAGTGTGGGGCTCGCACAATTATTTCTTAAAAGGCCAATAAGATGCGGAAGAGAGGAGGAGGTGGAGGGTGGAGGTCTGGGGAAGAGAGCATTCATCAACAGATTAATAGGTCAAAGCGAAAAGATAAATAACACCATGGATTTGTAAGTGGGAAGGACAGCAGTGGAGTGAGTGGCTGCCCTGTGCTCTTTTTGTAGGGTGGGGTATGGAGGGTGGATGTGGAGGATGGGGTGTGGAGGGTGGATGTGGAGGGTGGATGTGGAGGGGGTGATGAAAGGAACGGGAGTAGGATTGGCTATGAAGGTCCGCCAGGGAAAGGTGGGAGTGAAGAAAACTGACATGGGAGTCGATACTACCGGTACGCTGTGTTTACCAACAGATCAGAGAGCACTGGGAATCGGGGAGGAGAGAGGGAATTATCTATGGATCAAAAAACGCTTCGTGTTGACAAGTACCTGTGACAGACTGAGATAAGAGAGGCAGATGAATATGCGTAACAGCGCAAGAATGTCTTAATGGTAATACCAAAGTTGAATGGTGTCGTTGCTGAGTCGCTTACGAAGTGGGTCCTCTGAAGTGCTTGCAGCATCAAAAGAAGGGAGATGAGAGTGATGTGACTTCGCAGACGTGAGAGGGTGGTATGGATGGTGGTGGTGTATGTGAATGTGGCAACGGCTGTGGCGGGTTATATTGGCACTTTTGATGATGGTGATGCCAGAATAGGAGAAAGGAGAAAGGATGGGAGAAAAGAGAAAGGGAGAAGGGGTGATAGTGAATAATAGGACTTATTATTTCAGCTTTCTGAGCGGTAGCTAATTTTCCTGAAAACACAATTTTCATAGGACACACTATAACCATAGAACCAAAGCTGAGCAAATGGGGTGGTGGTCATGTTTTCCATATTCCTTAGTATACTGTATACACATATAATATACAAGTAGACCAATTTCCACTCCCCCTTTTTCTTCTTCTTCTTCTGCTCTCTCTCTCTCTCTCTCTCTCTCTCTCTCTCTCTCTCTCTCTCTCTCTCTTTCTCATCATCATCATTCATACTTATATACACGCACTTGGCTTGCATGTAACCAATCACATATAGACATATTCATTCCCCTACCACATTTACAAATGAAAGACACGTCCTTCTTCTTTTTTTTTTTCACACTTTTCAAGTAAGCTCTTCTGTCATAACCATTCATCAGTCAATGCAACAACAGTTACAAAAACACCATCACCATTGGCAGAAGCAGAAGGAGAAAAAGAAGACGAAGAAGAAGAAGAAGAAGAAGAAGTAGTAGTTGTAGTAGTAGTAGCAATAGTAGTAGTAATAGTAGTAGTAGTAGAAATAGTAGTAGTAGTAGTGGTAGCAACAGTAGTAGCAGTAGGAGTAGTAGTAAAAGAAGACAAAGAAGAAAAGGAGGAAACGTATAATATCAACAGAGAGCGGAAAGCACGACTGTGTAGTTGATCATGATACAGCACGGCCCCCGAACCTTTCTTCTCCACTATTGCCTCAACCTCAACAACCACAGCCTCGCGTACTATACGCGACACCCACACTCGGAAGTTGTATTTGCTATTAATGCTATAGAAACTCCAACTCTATTCAAGGAGCGGATAGGTCTTTGCACTACAGAAAAAGATTTCCAGTGGTCCAGTAGTGTATTTGCATTTATAAGTATGGATAGAAAAAAAAATGTATATGTAGTGTATTTGCATTTACACCCATGGATAGGAAAAAAAAAGCCCAACTCCCACACGCTTAGATCTGTATGAGTAACTTCAATGTATTCAGGAAGCAGAAAGGCCCTAACACTACAGAAAAGGTTTCCAGTGGTCCATAGTGTATTGGCATTTAAGCGTGTGGACAAAAAATGAACATATCCCCACGCTTAGAACGCTATGAGTAATACAGATAGACAACCCGAAGACCTGAGGCCCTAGTGGCAATGTATCATGGGCGTTGAATGAAAGAAAATACAAAGATCGAGAGTGGGAAGAGGGGTGGAAAGAGTAAATATGAGACAAGTAGAGTCAATGTTTTGATCCATTCATCACAGATATAATGTGAATGAAAATCCCGTGATCAAGAAGGAAGAAAGAAGGAAGAGGAAGAGGAAGAAGGGTTTAGACTGCAAAAAAGGATGAGAGAAAAGCATCTTTCTTTTTCAAAGTTCGTATTATGATTTATTATAATCCAAACACTGACCCATTCTGCGTTATCTTCCCGACCCCGAACAGAAGAAAGAGGCATGAATGCCGCCTACAACAAGGCTCTTTCGCAAGGACAACTGGGCGTGGTAGTTTGGCAAGTATAGTATAGTATTTGCTGTAGTAAAAGTACCACCGTGAGAAAAAAATCTATTTGGATCTCCCTCCCTATGGCTACCCTCGGTACTATGAGGTCAATGGCGCCCCCTTACAATACAAAGAAGAAGGGGTGAGCATATACAAAAGGGAGAGTATTTGAATTCAAATGAAAGGGAAATAACCCGGGGTGAACGGGAGACTGTACTGAAAATTGACAAGAAAGAGTAACAGCCTGCAGCTACCCTTATAGTAACAGCTCTTTGCGAACATTTTCAATGCATCGAAATTATCATTTTGCTGACAATGTTGGGATCCTGTTAGTGTGACAATAAAGACATTTAAGGGCAGGGCAAAAACCCACAAGAGTAGAGAATGGAAGGGCACTGATAAAAAAAAATGCCTTCTGAAAAGAGGTTATTAAACACTTGTGAAATTGAAAGAGGTCATCGCACCGCTTTCCGAAACAAACCGCACGGTTTTTGCAAGACAGAGTTGATTCCACGTACTTGAGATTCCACGAGAGCACGGAGAACATTTAGATTAAGCGGACGGTGATATAACGCGACACTTATCGTTTATGAATGTTACAAACAAAACTCTATGTAGAAAATATTTTTTAAAAAAATATTGCTAATAAATGAAAATTCCATTTACAACAATGTCAGTTGTACTTCCTTGACCTGTTGAAGAATGCCTCAGGGTGGTCCTGAGCGGCTTTATATTATGAGTATACATTCTTAAAGCCTGTTGTAAATTTTTTTAAGGGAATATAAAGTTTGACTCGTAAAATGGGGATTTACTGCTGAGCTCTCCACATCAACAACAACATCTATTCTATACCACCACCACAACAACAACAATAACAATAACAACAACAACAACAACAACAAAACAATAACAGGGTGGTTGGGGGAGAAAAGATGGAGGTCTTTCAACAAAATGCATTGACCCGAACCGATATGCCCGATGGTCAGATTCCCTGTTATGGGTCTACATCAGGGGTTTCCAAGCATTACTGATCACGAGCCTTTTGAAGCAATCCTGCGCACCCAATCCGATTCGCTTGAATCCACTGGTAGTAAGGTAAGGTCAATCGGCAGCTCGCATTTTTGCTGATATTCCATACTCCAACGAATGAGTTGTGGCTCCTGAAATGGAACTCTTCTATTTCAGTACAAGGTCCCCGAAGTGCTCTGGCTATGTGACCTATTATCGATTGGCTCTACATGGGCTGTGTATATCTTCTTTGTGTCTTCCCCTTAGGTTTGCGCGGCGTACATCTAAGGGTACGCGTATTCCAAGTTGGGAATCCCTTGTCCATACCGATCACGATCAAGTCACTAACCGCTAGACCATGGTATCACATTAGAACGACATCACTTCACATAAAAACAAAAATGAAACCACAGTGAAAATGCATCATGGCCCTGTTATAGTACTCTTAATAGTTTTGCTACTTCACGCTGAACAAATCCGGGAGGTAGTATCGTTTCGCCCGGACGTGACCATTTCGTCTCCATCGACATGAGAGAGGCGTGTCAAAATATTGCTGGGCTGTATCGCTTTTAAGTATCTGATCTACACCGCTATAACACTTTTAATGGCGTTTTTCGAACTCTATAAATCTTGAGGCCCATTCACATAAAAATATAAAACTGTCTAGCCTAGGTGCTCGGGTCATAATTTTAAGCAATCTGACACGCTTCAAAACTTTCTCGCTTCTGAATACAGACAAATTAATATAGGATACATCATTCCTTATGTTTCGAGTCCAGTAACACTACAGACTCACAAAAACAGGACAGGGCAGTCTTTCAGCGACATTTTTGGTTTGTTCATAGTCTAGTATGATGAAAACTTTAGTTTCTGCAGCTGTTGTGCTCTATCTCTCTATCTCTCTCTTTCTCTATCTCATTTGGTTACCCCTTCCCTTCTCTCTCTCAAACATTCAAAACAACAACAACAACAACAACAACAACAACAACAACAACAACACCACACACACACACACACACACACACACACACACACACACACACACACACACACACACACACACACACACACACACACACACCCCCGCGAGCGTCAAAGTACAAGATAGTTTATGTCAAACACGAATCTAGTATCTCTTTACTAAAACATATTCTAACTTTCACCTTCCACAGATACGTTTGGGCTTCCACATAGCTCTTCGCTGAAACTGATCTTCATCTTTAACAAATGTTTATGAAGGATGAAATGAAGTTTTAAATAATCTAGTTTATAGATATTAGGTTTTAATACTTAAACAATTTTTGAAAGTTCTGTGCACATTTCGTGAAATATTCTTTAATATTTAAGCAAATTTTTAAAGTTCTATACACATTTCATGACACTTTCTTCAGTACTTAAATAATTTTCGAAAGTTCTATTTACACACATTTCATGACACTGTCTTCCGTTCGTTTTATTACAAGCACGGTATACGTTTCTCTAGGCCTCTTTATATCAGAATGTAGGAATATAGAGAAGGGCATTAAATCAAGTGTTAACTTGGAGCCCATATTATATCTCTGAAAGCTGTTATTCAAGCCCTGATACTCTACTACACACCTCTGTTTCAGAGATAATAAAGTGCAATCTAAGGCATCAGTATTACCTTGTTTCTTAGATCTAAGTGTATTGCAAAACAAACAAATCTTGAAAAAAAAAAGGAAAGAAAAAATTAAAGGTGAAGAGGAGGGAGGTGAAACTCATAGGATATCAGATACATGTAAGTTAGTGCTAGGCCTATTAAAAAAAAACAACATGATATACTGCACAATATTGGGCCATTGTCCTCTGTTGAGTATTGGACTGGCGAGTGTTAAGTTAAGTAAACAGGGCTTCCATAATTCACTGCGATGTAGTCTAGCCTACATCTGTTGATGCTTGACTTTATGAAAATACAATCGAGTTAAGAAAGCGTTTAAGAAGATGCATACAATATGGATATATTATATTTAAAGACGTCTGGGTAAGCTGAGGGTGGGGCATTTTTTTTTTTGTTTGGAGCCAACACGTTCTCGTCGAATCTGTCGTGTGCGAACCACAAAAAATATGGAAGACGAGCGCCAGGGCCCATAACCCACAGTTACAATATTTGGAGACGCCAAAGGTGGACTGGATTTTAATACAAACACAAACACAAAAGAGGAGTGAATGAAAAGGTCAATATTTGCTGCTCCGTGAGGCCTCGTGAGGTTTTTTTTTTAATACAGTCAGGGTCCCTTCTGCGCGTCGTCTTTCTATTCACTTCTATACCGCTACTGACAACCTTGAATTTCATATTCTCTTTTTCACGCACCAAAACGCCAGCCGTCTTTATGAGAGGGAGCTGTTCATTGTAAACTGTGGGGTTATTATTATTTTCAATATTATCCACGGAGAGGAACAAGTTCGACAGCCATAATTTAAAAGAAATCTACATTTTGTTGACTTTTGAAAAGACCGTTATACTGTCCTGTACTAAATATTGTTTCGGTTTACGTAGAGCCCAATTCAGATTTTAATGAAAGTGCGAGTACATTCATGATCATATCATATGTATGATAGGACTACATTGGGTGTCTATGTATATAAGATAAGAATACGTTATTTTTCGCATTGCATGATCAGCATAATAAGAAGCACTGAATGACTCTCATTTCCTTTATCACACAGTGCACAGAGTAGGATTTACAGCCTACCCTGTTCTTCACTATCACTCCTTAAGCCCTTAAACTTTACACGGCCAAATTTAGGTTCCCATTCTGCGACGTCATGTAACAACGTGCAATTCCCATAGGATTTTAGCTTTTGTTACGTATGACGTATATGTTACTCTTTGTTATAAACTTCTCTTAGATGTACTTTTACGTTCCGGAAGTATATTCTCAAGTCGTATCTGACGTACCAGTACGTTCCTTACCCTAAATAATGAATATATTTCTAAGTACAGGCTAATGAACTCACGGTAATTTGGGGACATCATCACTTGAAAAATATGACATAGCGAAGGGGTTAACTCGTATTCTCCACATGGTTGGTGACTGCAGTCTAATCTTTAGATTGTCCAAGACTAACATGCGTTACTTGAAACAGAAGGTTGCTTAAGCCTGTGAAACCATATCCCTACCAAGTACATTCCCATTCCTCTAGGCTTCCGGCAAAGCTATGACATACAGCCCGATTTTTGGGTCTCTCGAAGCACGCAGTTAGTAAGAATAGGCCGAAATACTGGTTAGGGGCTCCAAAGAGTTAAAATCTCTCCATTCTAAGTTTTACGCGTATTTATACGAGTACATCAGTGGAGAGTCAGAGACTGTTTTACAGCTGGAAGGAAAAGTAACCATGTGAGTTTCATGTCAACAACGTATAACACAGCAAGATCGCCGGCAGTCATAGGAAACCAAAGAGAAGAACGGTTAAGAAAAGAAACCAACATGCAAATGGAATACACAAAGCAAATCTTATAAAAAAAAAACAAACAGTACAGTATTCTGCATGTTGCCGCCGCCAATTTTTTCTCACACTTGATCTACATAATTATAATGCAAGATCTGCTTCGCATTCCTGTCACGTTATAGATAGCCCTGTCTCGCTGTAGACGGTCTCTGGGAGTCCCATGTCATAATAAACGATCTTTGATATTTCCGTCCGCTATAGATGGTCTGTGGTATTCTCGTCTCGCTATAGAAGGTCTACGGTATTCCCGTCTCGCTATAGAAACCTCAGGTATTCCCATCTCGCTATAGACGATGCCTGGTATTCCCGGCTTGCTGTAGATGGTCTCTGGTATTCCCGTCTCGCTATAGACGTTTTCTGGTATTCTCTTCTCGCTATAGATGGTCTGTGGCTTTCTGTGTCGCTATGAACGGTCTCTAGTAATCCGGTTTCGCTATAGACGGTCTTTGGTATTCCCATCTCGCTATAGGCGGTCTCTGATATTCCTGTCTAGCTGTAGACAGTCCGTGATATTCTCGCCTCGTTATAGACAGTCTCTGCTACTCCCGTCTAGCTGTAGACATCTCTGTTCTGAAACTCTCTACAGACGATCTCTGATACATTTCGCTGTAGATGGTCTCTGATACATTTCGCTGTAGATGGTCTCTGATATATTTCGTTGTAAATGGTCTCTGATATATTTCGCTGTAGATGTTCTCTGATATATTTCGTTGTAGGTGGTCTCTGATATACTTCGCTGTAGATGTTCTCTGATATTCCCGTCTCTCTAATGACGATCTCTCTTGTTGTCTCATTTCGCTATAGGCCATCAATGATATAATCGATGTCCATTTAGCAGGAAATACGTTGTTAGCCTGCTTGTCGGTAAAACATTGTTAAATGTTGAGCAATGTATGCAAAAATAACAAACTGACACGCAAAGCGAACTCTCCATCAATTACTATGGTGCATCATCGATCATTGTCCCGGTTGACAAACATAAAAATTCGCTAGATCTAGAGTATGACTTATTACATTATCACCAACTTTTAATGTATGCTACAACCATCATATTATAGTATTTGCGTACCCAAAACAGGCTAAGCCTAAACTTTCGCGGGTCTCCCAGAATCTGTAATTTGAAGATGGGAAAACATGGATAAAGAAAAAAAAACTTGCCCAGATGCGCAGACACCAGTCGTGCGGAGACACTGCACTTTTGACTGTGATGGAATGAGTCATTACCACAGCACAATCTTGTTACATGTACTGTGACGCCTTCTGTAAGGATTTATTACCATCACATAGGCTAGTGCTGTTCAGGAGCCATTTTCATCCCCTTATTAATTAAAGGGACAGGGTTATATATTTGTTTCAGAGCCTAAAAAGACCACATTATTTTGTTCAAAAACTTTAAAACGAGTACATTTTCTTCCCTCCAGACCATTTGTGAGAAAACACAGGTGGAATGTTGGGATTTTCACCCTCTGCACACCTCGAATACTCGTGCTGTGTGACGTCACATAACGAGAGAGGCTTGCACACGATTGGTGCAGATGTATGCGCAAAATGTCAGGACCAATCGTCTGCAAGCATATCTCGCTTTTTTGATGTCACGCAGTAAAGTAATGGTCGAGCGCGCAGAGTAAAAATCCAGGCATTGCTGCGTTTATTTCTCAGAAATTGACAGATGAAAAGAAAAATATGTGCAGTTTGAATTTTATGAAAAATAATAATGTGGACTTATTAGGTTGTGGAGAAAATAACTTCCCCTGTCCCTTTAATCTGTCCGGGCGTCGCTTTCGTTCTTAAAATAGCATCATCATTTTAATATCTTTACTACGTTAACATGGATTTTGTGATGTTGAACAGGGTGTCTAGGAAAGGAAAGGCGCAGATTCTCACGGTAAAGATTGGGGAAAAAATTAACAGAGATAAATTAAAGTGACTTAATTTTCTAAGCTCGAAGTTCGAGGACACCCTCTGCACACCGCCAATACTCGTGCTGTGTGACGTCATATAACGAGAAAGGTTGAACACGACTGGTGCAGATGTATGCGCAAAATGTCAGGACCAGAGGGCTGAAGAAGAGATGGGGTAGTATGATCATGACTGTATGTGTGTGTCAACCATTCCGTAAGAAATGTGAAAGGAAAGCAACAAGGTGAGATTACAATGCGTACTGAGTGACCAGGAAACCCTCTACTAAAGACGAGAAATACACCTGTGAATCCCTTATCCCTATTGGACGATTGATGACACGTCACTTTTTGTGTACACGTGCGCATTCGAACTCAGCGGGAGACAACTGACCTCCCTGCCTTGACAGCGAACAAGGGCGACGAATCCGGTCAGAAGGACAAAGTTTGCAAGAGGAAACGTATCGAGACGAAACGTCTCGTTTATTTTGGTGCAAACTGTTACACAGTGTGTAAGACTTCTGACCTGATCTAAATCCCGTGACGAACTCATTTCCGATGAAAACAAGACAAGCAAAAAATGCTCACCTGTTTGCCAGTTTGGCTTTCATTGGTTCTTTGGCTTCACTTAATGCCCCCTTTAAGATTGCTCTATTCAGAGTTTGGAGTATTCCCGCTGTTATTTTAAACTGGTATTAAATGGAAACACAGGATGCGGGAGATTTTCTGCTTGACAATGCCCAAGTAAAGGCGGATTTCACACACGACTGTAACTGCCCGAGTCCGTTGCTGTCGTCAAGCCGTGTTTGTTATTTGTTACAGTTATTTGAAGGTTTCTGTTTGCATCAGGGTGAACTAACTTTTACACTGGTTCTGGACGAGAATAATATTAAAGCAAATGAGATTTGCACCTGACGCAGAAATATTAACAGCACTGGAAAATTGTGTTCGCTTGAAACTTTTTCTGCAACCGTCTCTCCGTTTTCCACAGTTTTTTTCACTATCGCTGTTTCTCTCTCTTCTTCTTCTTTCCTTACTTTATTCTTCCATTAGAAGGAACTCGCCCCATGCGACATGGTTTACAATGTATCTAAATATCTCCTTCCTAAGTTTTCCTTTTTCGTACTTTCTGTTCTCCATTCTCTCACTAATCTCTCTCTCTCTCTCCCTCTCTCTCTCTCTTTCTCTCTCTCTCTCTCGCTCTCTCTCTTCCCCCCTCTCCCTATCTTATCCGACATCAAAAGAAGCCCATTTAAAGCTATATCTTGCGTAGTGTAACCACATACATATGTATGTAAAAGTATGTATATTTTTTTCCACATTCTTCGGCCCTATTCTTCATTCTCTCTCTCTCTCTTTCTCTCTCTCTTTCTTTGTCTCTCTTTGTTCTCAATCACTCTCAAGATCTATTTCTCGTTCCTTCATTACATCAGAGGAAACCCACCTCACGCTAGATCGTTTATAATGTACCCAGCTTTATGAGCCGTAAGGCCCGTCACACTGGTTAATTCGCTGGAAAAACAACCATTACAGGGCTCACTTATGACGGGTTTCTTGAAACAACACGCCCCAACATGAAGCCAACTGCCCAAACAACAAGCAAATTGACCATGGTTGATCTCACATCGCATAGCAGTACGACTGCACAGGAGGCGCTTTGATAGAAAAGGACTTCGCCGCTCACTCGCTAGTCTGATTACACGAATCAAGAGCGCAGGAGCCCTGCAAATAACACGCAACAAGCCTATGGTTGCTGTTGGAACGGACTACATAATATAGACCCAAACAATAGACTACAAAAGAACAGGGCCGGCTCAACATGGTGCGGGTCCTGGAGCAACAAATACCGTGGGGCTCCTTTATGACGAAAACATGGCATGAGAACCAGGACTCTTGAGAGGTGCAAGGCCGTAGGGCATTGATCCATTCACCCCCATAGTTAACCTCAGGCTCTGCAATAAGACAGCTTGGACGAAAAATGGACCAATTCGCGCAGTGGTTGGATTGGTAACACAAGCTGTCCAGATAACACCTAATAAGCAGCTTTATGGTTGATTTTGCAACAGCACAACAATAGACTGCAGGGAGCCAAGGCCGACAAGTCCTGTCGGGGTCCCATCTCTAACCGGGGCCCTTAACACCTCTGAAAGGCACGGGGCCCCTTTGAACCTTTAAAGACACTGAGCTCAGAGGCAACTTTATTGTCAATTGCACCTTATGATTACACCTACCCCTGTAGAACTGGTACGGTTGGACACAAAATAGATCAACTCCACCAATCGTTAGCATGATCGTGTGAACTATTTCTGTCCTACGTGTAATCATTACACACCTTCTCTCAAATCAGTGTAATGTTTTACTGCAACAAGGTGTCAGGTTTTAATGAGTCAGGGAGGTCTCCAGAGCTTTAGTATTATGCAAATGGACACACAGCGCACAACGAAAACATTGTTGTCAACAGCAGTGCGTGAATTCCGCTTGTACCCCGTGTAGATTATAAATGCTCTTTGTCATGGAAATAAGCAAGATCTACATTAAGCCGGGGATTCGTACTGAAGATTGTAATTTCTTTTCAATTTATCAGACACATAGCACATGAGGACGCACTGACACTGACATATAGCGAGTGTTGTAACATATATAGATTTAGTATCATAGGGCTGAAACGAGGGAGTCACTGGGAACCTATTCTAACGTTAGAACTAGACCCACATCAAAAGAGACCAGCCAGATCGTTTCCATTCTGTTCACACCAGAAGCGCTAGCTTAGCTAGCTGCTGGCTATTCTAGTGTGGACGGTTGAGACACGACAAGGATACTTTATCGTAGCGAAACTACACGTATAGTGCAGTCCAGATTCATTTGGTTTGGATGAACTCTTTCTAGAAATGATAGCTGAACACTATCATTCGGTTACCTCTCTAGCGCTTCTCGAAATGGGAATAAAAAGGGTTTCGTAAGGTCACACCTTTTACCTACGCAGGGTTAGGTCGCTTTTGGTCTAGAATTACCTTAACAAGAGAACTTGAAACTGACTGACTGTGTAAAGCGATAGTATTACGGTGGTTCGAGCTAAAATTGAATGGTGGTGGTGTATTTAGCGTCCGTGTTGATGTATTTAGTCGTATTCCACTAAAGTGAGGTTTAGTAAAATGTGGGACTGTACATATTTACAATCATAACGTTTGCACAAAGTGAATAAACTCCTGACCAACTGTGAAAAACCTGCAGATTCTATCTGACCCCCTCATACTTGAATTCCGGTGGCGTCAATGGAACTCAAGATTTGGCTTAACTCACTGAAGCTGGGACAGTTTTTAAATGACACGGAATTAAAACTATACAATTTCCAATAATATATACATAGTTAAGTACGAGAGATTTGAACTGGTCAAATGAATGGACGGGACATCTTATTAATTTGTTAGTACTTAGCCATGTGCCAGGAAGATGGTGTCAACGCAAGCTGTTAGATTTTGGCTGATGTACGACAGAGGGCGTGGTATGCAAACAGCTTCAGTCTTTAGTAGCCTAAACTTCTCAACAAACTGATACAATATTTGCATCTGATCTGATTTGTGAACTACGTGCAAAGACGATGTTTAATAGGTGGCTGGAGTGATGGGCATGTAGATATTAAATCTAACTAAAAGTTTCGATGTACGAACACGAGCAACAAAGAATGATGCGCCCGAGAGAGTGAGATAACGAGCGAAGAACGACTTCTAGTCCCTCATTAGATTCTCAGTCTCACGTTTACACAAAGCTTCATTCATACAAACGAAGCCACAATAAGAAAAATACTGTTGACTACAATGTACTATTTGAGTTCTAATAACAGGTTTGCGGCATTTTTCTCTTGTCAAGAAGGTTGATTGCCAAGAGTCTTAAGTACGTGTACTTTGCAGAGCCGTTGCTGTCTTTTCAGGTGTTCTTCTTTTTCAGAAAATATAGACTTAAGACTGCACACAGGGTATGGAGTGCTTTCAGGTGTCACTCACATTTTCACGCTTTTCAAACTCTTAAAGTTTTACAAATCAGAAAATCAGTCCGCGTCAGTAGCGCTGGAAAGTAGGTCATCGGCAGCAAAGGAGTTGGTTTGTAAAGATGATGACGGAGGAGGTAGTGGGGGTGGTGGT
>JAWQUT010000147.1:771604-791022 GCA_033807755.1 Ellobium chinense | reverse complement strand
GGGGGAGATGTAGGTTAATTGCTGATTGACTGCTCTCAACTTCACTAGGTCGTCATCTGTTAAATCATGTAAGTAACAGAATATGGTATTTTTAAAATAGAAATCCCCGAATAAATGCAACATTTTTATGCTTCCGAGGACTTATCATTAGGCACATTTGATTGTATTTCCATACACAAATCCACTCCTTCATATTATATCAAGGAAAAGTGAGTTCGTACGTGTTTTTGAAAGCCCACAAAACCTGGTGAAAAGGTGAAGAAAAAAAAATGAAATTGCAAGCTATTCAGCAGTAATTTCCTGTTAACTGTACTTTCGTGTGCCAACATTTTGAACCACTAGGATTTCTCTAAAAGTTACGAAAGTTTACAATATAGTAAAACCTTATGAAATTACGAATGTCACAGCCCCCGTTTGCCGGGTAAATTCAATTTAGAAATACATAACAAGGGACTGGAACTTTGCAACGAGAAAACGAAAACTTTGAATGCGAAAAGCTGAGGTCAAAAGACTGTAAAACTCTTCATGGACAAACAGTAGTTGGTTGGTTCTTTATTTGGCGGTACTTATAGTCCCCTAGAGCGGTTGTCATATTTGGAAACTTCCAAACGACTCAAACATAAATTTCCTTAGCGAAGATCAACAGGAATGGGTTTTAATTTCAATGGGCATAGTATGACAGTAATGAGCTTGCGCATTAGCTACGGTATCTCGCACCATCAGTTCATCGGTGCTGAATACATTGTTCTTAGCTTTCAACATGCAGAGTTAATGTAATTCTTACGATGGTAAGAAATTTTGTCCTCAATGCGCAAGCTCTCAGACATGCAATTTGTACTCGTATAATAGTACTCTTTATCAAATGAAATTATGGGCATAACGAGATTTGAAGAATAAGTTCTTCATGTGATCTCAGATCCTTTTTACGAACTATGCCCTTGACCCATCTCCAGCTGCCTGAGCAATTAATGTTCTCCCTTTCGTCATAAACCACCAGCCGCTACGCCCTTGCGAGCCATGAAATTGGCAGTTTCGACGTGCGGCAGACCAGGGCAAAATATGTGACCTAATTCCCATTTAACCTGCCAACCACCATCTGACACCACCCGTCTAATTAACTCGACAATAAAAGCTGTTGGATAAAAATATCGACCCCCGAAAGAAACGCGAAGTGCTCCCACGACAGTCGTTGTTGGTCACAGCATGCAGCGTTACAAAAGGAACATTCACGTGAGCAAATAGAATTTCCGAGTACAAGATGATAAAAGCGTCCAAGCCACACGTGCACGACTAGATTGCTTCTAAGTGCGAGCAGTGTCGTAGTGAGTTAAGGCAGCTTGTGTGCCTGTTATGTCTTTTCACTCTCTTGAGTAGATCTAGACTGTTCCCAAACACAAGCAAAGCCAAACTGCGTTAAGAAGGCTCTCCACCAGCTTTTGCGAAGCTTCCTTGAATGAAAACTAGCGGCAACAACAACAAAAAACAAAACAAAAAAAAAGCAAACTGAAGACTCTGTGCTATGATTTTATTTGCTTGGTAGTTGTCTAATGTCGCTATACTTGACTCGTGGGCTTAACATTATTCTGGGTTCTGTCTGGCTTAAATCTTTGTTTATGTGCAGCAAAGTTTGAGGTTTGAGATTTGATCAATACTAACAGAAGATAGTACCATGTTACCGCTGTAAAATTCTGTATACAAAAGTTCCATCCCACCTCCTAGACTGCTCAAGACTTTTAAATAAAATAGCAGTAACACAAAAGCCTTAATTTCCAACTCACAGTCTGGTGCTTATAGAAGACGAATCAACAGAAATTATGACTAAGCTATGACAATCTTGTGTGAAATGCCCAGAATAATGTAACCTCTGAAGAGGGGGCGGCAACTAATCTGATATTCAGAGCCACTGGGGACAATTTTATTATGATTGCCTACCGCCTGTGACGGTGTAAGTGGCAACTGATGGCACTTCTCCCAAGACAATTTTTTATTATTCCGTAAACTTGATCTGAACATTCTCTTGGGGTCCTGGTCGCTGCTCATAATTTGATAGTTCAGTTCACGATCACAATACAAATGATATTATATCATCGACACTAAAACATGGATAAAGTTGGAGTGCAGTGCAGGCTTGGAGGTAAGATTTACTCTTGAGAAGTCGGTACAAGGCTCTTTGTTCATGAAAAAAATCTATTGCATGAACGCTAGGATCTCCCGTGGCATATTCGAACCTGTCCACATATTCGTAACTCGCTGACACTAAGTGACTTTTTATTGCACTCACCCTCAATCCATCACCTCCCCATGGCCCGGGCACAGTGGATCGATGTTTTTGACACCGTATCGCTACTACTACTGCTGCTACTACTTCCGGTGTCGAGTTGACCGTAATTAAGTTAGCATCACTACTCCAACGCACACCGAGGGCAGGGCTGAAACAGACCCCTTTTTCATTTTGCTTTCTGCTAGCTTATGCCTGCCAATTTAAAAAAACAAAAATTACTTTCTGAAATTGCAGTAAATAGTATGCAGGAGAATCCACTAAAACAAAAATCGTCATATTCCTCCAGATCCCTCCTCTCCCATCACACACATATACACACACACTCTGTCTTTCTTTGCAATTACCTCTTCTTCTCACCCCAGAAGAGCGGGGCGCTGGGCCATCCGGCCCATGCCTGAATCCGCTACTGCTCCCAACTGCTGCTAAGGCAGCGAATGACGTAAAGCAATTGCTATTGCACCTTCTCATACCCCTTGACCTCCTTGACTCGGTAGATTTCATGCACAGCCATATTAAGTCTTGATTTCGTGGAGCTGACAGCATGGTTGTGCGTCCAGGCATCCGGTGATTCAGAATCCCGAAAAGGTCACAGCAGCTCGCGGGCAGATATTTCTCCATGCCACTGGCAATATTGAGAGGATCTCCATGACCCATGTGCGGCTTCCGGTNCTTCTCACCCCAGAAGAGCGGGGCGCTGGGCCATCCGGCCCATGCCTGAATCCGCTACTGCTCCCAACTGCTGCTAAGGCAGCGAATGACGTAAAGCAATTGCTATTGCACCTTCTCATACCCCTTGACCTCCTTGACTCGGTAGATTTCATGCACAGCCATATTAAGTCTTGGTTTCGTGGAGCTGACAGCATGGTTGTGCGTCCAGGCATCCGGTGATTCAGAATCCCGAAAATGTCACAGCAGCTCGCAGGCAGATATTTCTCCATGCCACTGGCAATATTGAGAGGATCTCCATGACCCATCTGCGGCTTCCGGTTTTTAGTATGGGCGGGCACGTCGGTCCTTAATATCGAACTATCGATATTTCTGGCGACATTATTTACATTTCCATGTCTTCCGGAAATATCAAAGATTTCAGTGTGTTAATCATGAGTCTAGTAAAGAATTTATAATATTCTGTCGGTTAGATAAGGTCTTGTCACTTTTATTACTGTTCTGCATTGTGCTGTTTTTTTCTAATTTGCCGTTTGCCCAGCTTAACAACCAAAGACTGTTGTTTTGACGCCAAGGCTATCTCTCAAGGGGGACAATGATTATACAGGGATATTTATCGGTATATTAGTAAACTTATTAATTATACATCTATTGGATCAATTCCTTTTTTATCGATTAAAAAACAAATCATTGATATTTATGCCACAAATATCGATATCAACATTGAAGATTTTTTTCGTTCCAGATATCGTCCACTCCTACTTTTCAGTGTCATGACCGTTATGGCGTGCCTGTTAATTCGTTTGTTTGGAAAAGGGTGGAGAGCTCGAATTCCCGAAGTGGCTGAATGTGCCTGCGCAGGTCAGGTGCCGCTGATTAAAAAATGATGTCCCAGCGATAGTATTAGTGTCACGGACTGGGAGCAAAACAATGGCAATGGAAGAACGGTCTATTAGCTCCAGACAAAAAGGACGGAAATAAGTAGAGCTCGTGGGTATTATATTCGCATGTCACCGTGCGATGTGCCTAACACAGGTTAATTCTTATTGGCTTCATTTACATTTGTTGCTGGATTGAGTCAACACATGGAATGACAACAATTGTTAGAGAAAGACATGAGTATAAACAGTACAGCGGGACTTCAATAATAAGTACCCCAATAATATCTAGCCTACACCTCGTTATTAAGTACACGAATATAGAATCACGCTCTCACGAATTCCTTTTTTTGCTGTCAGTTGGACTTGATAGTAAGTAGCGTATACTTCAATAATAAGTATACTTTACGTGCATCTAGGTAAACCTTTTTTTTTTTCTCTAAGTGGGACTGAACATTTACCGAAGATAGATATATAAAAAATACTAGGTAGAGGATTCGTTAGAAAGGAAGAGGTAGACTGAGAAGGAGATGGGTGACAGTTACACCCACTGTACTGTTAGAAGACCTAACAGAACAACTTACTGTGCGATATCCGACCAGCAATATCTGAAATGCATTCCAGGAGAGATTTCATGATTTCGAATTTGTGTTGTGCTCGTGAATAACTTTAGGGACCTGGGACCAGTTAAACACAAGTAGTTTACATATCTATATATCTATATCTACATCTATATCCATCTATCTATCTATGTATATATTTGTTTTGTTTTTTTGAGTCAAGGGGGCCGAGGGCATGAGTCGTGTGGACTCTCTGTATTTAAAGATACATACAATGGACACGCAGATGCAGAAAAACCTGTGGAGGCGCTGCATATCTCAAGAACTTTATTGATACTTGACTTCTTACAATACCATGAACAATCCAATGATANCTATATCTACATCTATATCCATCTATCTATCTATGTATATATTTGTTTTGTTTTTTGAGTCAAGGGGGCCGAGGGCATGAGTCGTGTGGACTCTCTGTATTTAAAGATACATACAATGGACACGCAAATGCGGAAAAACCTGTGGGTGGAGGAACTGCATACATACACATTCATACAGAAACACACATAAACACGGACAGACAAACAGACAGACAGACAGATAGACAGACAGACAGACAGACAGACAGATACACACACACACACACACACACACACACACACACACACACAAACACACACCACACATATATAGAAGCATACCCACGCCCACACAAACGCATACACGCACATAAGCACACCCACACACGCCTAATAATCACGGCACGCACATTAACACACAGGTGCCCAGAGCAATGAATGATATGACAAGTCTTGTGTAAACAAGGCAATTGACAGAATGACAATTACAAGTGGAATAGTCTGTGCGAAAGAGAAGACAAGAAATGTCAGTGCGCCCCGGGTGAAGTGTGAAAAGTGCCAGACTAGAGAAGGAGAGACAATGACAATGCAAGTCGCAAGACAGCGACATAGAGGCAATGAACCATTCTGCGTTCGCAGGCTGTTTGCGTTACCGAATTCCGGAACTTCAAACATGGCTGACAGTCTACCATAGTTAAGTACACCGAGTAAGTCCTCTAGGTGTGCTTTGATAACTGTTATCATGACGTTAACTGAGTGCTTGCGCATTAACGATGGGATCTCTTACCACTGTGAGAGTTACATTAACCCTGCATGTCAAACGCTAATAAGATTGCATTCAGCACCGATGGTAAGAGATCCCATTGTTAATGTGCCAGCTCTTGAATATATTTGGTTCTCTGCTAAATATTGCATCACACGCAAAATGTCAATGGTCAGTGACGGATAGTATAATAATATGAATATGTCTAGAGCATCGAGTAAAGTTCGATTTTTAAAAAAAAAAAAGAAAAAGGAACCATAAGCCCATGATGTTCATGTATAGAAATATACAATAATAATAGTAATAGTTTTGTGTGTCCGTTGTCTGAAAAACGTTGCAATAACGTTGAAGTTGCCATTAAGCAAAATCAACTTCTAAGTGGCACGCAATAGACGCACCACNAATCCCATAGCCCAACCCTGTACCAGCCCCATCTCAATTCTTCTTCCTCGTCCCTCCAACAACCAACCTTCACCCTCAGCATGTCCATGCGTAGCCCTCATTGTAATTTGGCTAAAGTCCACAATGTCACAACCGCCTAAATTTGCCAAGGAAACAAAATCTCAATGAAATGGCAAGTTCTCATCCTCCATTCCTCCTCAGGCCCTGCCCCTCTGCCTCTCTTTATGTCTCTAAGACAGGGGTTCTCAATCCATGACACATTCTGGTACTTCTAGCCTTACTCAGTCAACTCCATTTAAAAACAACTCCTTGGGAGTATGGAACAAGTTGCAATTATATTATATGGTGAATTCAAGCGGTACGTCTCTTTCTTGCTATGAGTTATGAAAAATGTTGCAGTACAGCAGAATGAGCTTAAGCAGATTTGACTTCGTCAAATTCCTTAAGAGACTCCATCCAAAATATAGGTGAAAATACAAAGGAGACAGATTCTGAGTAAGATCTGTGTGTCTGTGGTACAGCTAGCTCTGATGAAGAGATACACTTGTACATTACAGTCTCGAAAATTCAGTTTATATTATTTGATAACTTCACTGAGTTTGTTATGTATTTGCATCCGTTTACCATACATAGTGATTCTCCATCTTTTTCCTCAGCATTCTCGGACATGTCTTATATTGTTGTGCTGGTGCTGAGTTTTAGTGATTAAGTTCCCTCAATTTACACGCTGGTCGATGTTTTATACAAGTCATTTTTCTCCTTTTTTTTTGCAATATATGTGCGATCTGTCAACTATCTGAGCTCTGTTACACGAGGGTAATGCGAGCCAGTGGAGTTTGAGAAGCACTGCTTTGAGACGTTTCTCACTATTGTCGCCCGCAAGCGTCCGGTTTGACAAACAACGTGTCCAAACTTCCCTGGCCCACACTCACATGACGAATTAAACATTTGGCAAGGAAGAATGAACAATGAGTGCAACAGGCAGGAGCGTGGACAGCCAAGAGAACCCTCTAACACCCCCTCCCCCCAGCCCTTTCATCCATTTGGTGAATTTTGTAGAAGTTGAAGTTTTTCCAAAGTGTAGAATAGATTTCAAGCCAGGGGAAGTAAACCCCAATCGCCTAGATGGCCCTGGCAGAAGACAGCAAGCTATCTCAGCACTGGGCACAGATAATTCTATGTTGTCCTTCCACTTTGCGCCCATTTCATCTCAAGAATACCTTTACACCTGCAATCTCTCTGCTCCTCCAAACTCACCACAAAGAAACATGAACAAAAGAAAAAAAATTAAGACACGCACGCAGCACTGGCAACCCATCAGACTCATCCAATACTGTCTGAGCCCAGATTTTAGCAATCTCCTTTGGAGCAGCAGCAAAAAACAGACCCAACACCAAAAAATATTTAAGAACACCTTGGCAATGTCAGCCACACAATGAAAAACAACATCCTCAGTCAAAATTTCTTGGGTGGAGTCTGGTAATTTCGGGATCATTAAAAAAATGTTTGATGGTGTGTGGCTGTAATCCCTCGATCATAGGTGGTAGTTGCTTAGAAGCTTCTAGGGTGCGTGAATCCAATGATTTGCTGTTTTCAAACCACAGAGAAGCTAAAGTTGAGCCCAACCCTTTACCACTCTCACGCAGGTAAGAGAAGGCTATGATAATCATCATTTCCGTTCTCGTCGAAAATGAAAATTAAAAAAAAACAACACAAAACTTTGACGCGATATATTTTCAGTGAACATTTCATAGAATTGCTAGAAGTGTTAAATCACAGTTCCAAGCGTTTCGGCAATTGCTTTATTCAGTGGAAATGATACGAATAAATGGATTACAATACGAAAATAATTCCCATTGTCATGATAAGAAGGGCAGGATTGCCCTCGTATATTATTCTAGGAACCTTCATACAATGAACAAAGGAAATCGAAACCAACGTCTGGACTTTATAGAAGACACTGCAACTGAATGCAGCATTTAGCACTTCAAAACATGAAACAACAGCCTGGCAATTTGACCTCCCGACTGTATAATGCATGGCACACACAAATAGCTTTTCACTGTGATGGTTCAGTTTGTTCAGAACGAAAAAAGATTAGCATTCAAGGACTCTAAGCAGTGAATAGAACACAACTGAGAGATTGCGCATTTACGATGGAATCTCTTACCATCGTAAGAATTACATCAACTCTGCATAATGAACACTATTAAGGGTGCATTCAGCATGGATGCAATAATGTGATTCCTACGCAAGTAAGAAGTCCCATCGTTAATGCGTAAGCTCTCAAATAAAAGGAATGTGGTTGGGGAACGCAAACTAAGCTGTCACTGGCCTAAAATTAAAAGGAAAAGAAAACAGAGTTATACCTTAGACTAGTTTCAATGCTCTAAACTGTTCACCGGGAAGCAATATGTTTTATAATGACACCTTGCCAACGTACGTAGCTAGGACCTGTGTAGGTATGCATATTGCAAACATTAATTAACGAATTGCGTTAACCACAATGAACACTACTAATGTTTTGGGAGTTTCCTATGGTTACCACATTGCGTTAACTAATGTTAGGAGTATGTATACGGCCACTGGTGCTATACTATACAACCTCTGCCCGAATTCACAAGTACATCCCAGCTTGAGCAAGGGGGAGCTAGTGGTGGGCCGATACCTGCATTCTTAAGTATCGGGATGCTTAACATTCGAGCTCTAAGTATCCACTATATTATTTCTATTGCGATCCTGATACCTTTATGGTACCGGGTAGGTATTTCGATACCGTTCGACAGCATTTGATACCTCCGATACTTCCAATATTTCTATATTATTTCCAATCCTTTCGATGTGCACGACATGTTCGATACCTGCAGATACCTTTTGAGACTAGCGGTAGCTGAGGATAGGAAGAGGATCGAAGTAAGTTTCGATCAAATCAATACTTTCGACACTTTCTGATGCAGCTGAGTTTTGCTCTGAGAGGACTTATAGCTAGTTTGATGAAGAGGATAGGAGGAAGCGAAATTAAATTTGATTCTTTTAATACTATTCATACCACTCGGCTTTGCAATGGAGAGACTGCGAGATAATTTGGTACTGAGGATTGTCAGAGAATCTAAATTGATTTTTCGATACCCCCCGACACTTTCGATACTTCCAATACTTTTGATATCTCCGATGATTTGGATGCTGAATCGAAATTCTTAAAAATTAAAAGTATCGATACTCAAGGAAGATACCGCCCACCACTTAGCAGAGCACAGATTCTCCTGTTACACTTTTCTTTAGACCATGGTTGACAGGGTCAATACAATTGTGTTCTGCAAATAATAGGCTTGACCCTGGAGGTTTTTCCTCATCCATTGCACACCAAAGATGAATAAAGTTTGTAGCCTGGGGTCATGAGAAAGTGGTTGACTGAAAACTTGCCCAGCAATGACTATGATATAGAAGAGATTTTAACTGATGCATTAATAGGCTTGCTAGAAACTATCAGTACGAGAATGAAGAACCGCTTTGGGTCGCGCTCAGGGAAGCTAGGAAATCAAGAATGGATGCGAGAAGGAGGCACTGGAGAAAGAAGAAGAGAAGAAACGGAAGAGGAGAGAAAGAGAACGGGAAGAAGGTGGGTTGAAGAGTGAGAGGAAGTGGACCATTTATAATTAGACACAAGTGGTGGTGACAGAGGTATCAGTAGTCTATTCTTACTTTAAACCCTTCGTTACATCTTATGTATCAAACACTGATGTTATCAATTTACCATTGTTTCGTTGCTCAGTACATAGAAAACATTCAGAAGCGTAGTAAATAATAAAGGACGTAAGGATATTAGCCAACAGGTACCCGGGAATGCTACTTTTGGATCGTACCCGTAAACGTATCCATAGGTTACTCAAACGTCTAAAGAGATGTGTTTTAACAACTGATAAGGATGCACTTATGCGTCGCAGGCAGCAAAAAAACTGAAGGTAATTCCAGTCTGGTGCCAAGTCAGTGTAGATAGATAATGAAAATAACTAAGTGAATCGCTGTCCATTTCTTCATGAATACTGTCGTAGAGATGTGAATAGGAGAAACAAGAATTCAGTGAGTGACACACATGGTTCTACGTTATAGGAATTTCATAATTCACTAAACTGATTGGGAAAAAATAAGGGGATATGCCACATTTTGGGTAATGTGTGTGTGTGTGTGTGTGTGTGTGTGTGTGTGTGTGTGTGAGAGAGAGAGAGAGAGGGAGTCTGTGTGGGAGAGAGAGAGAGAGTGTGTGTGTGTGTGTGTGTATATGTGTGTGTGTATGTATGTGTGTATATTACTGTGTNGAGAGAGAGAGAGTGTGTGTGTGTGTGTGTGTGTGTGTGTGTGTGTGTGTGTATATATATGTGTGTATGTATGTGTGTATATTATTGTGTGTGAATGTATGGATGATGTGTGTGTGTATGTGTGTGTGTATGTTTATGCATGTGTGTGTATGAGTATTAGAATGAGGGACGCGTGAGTATGTCAGTGTATGCACGACAACTCAGTCATAGTCTCTTTGTGCCCTCGAGTCTTTGTCCCGCCCGTTCACGAGGTAGGCCACTACTACACTCCATCAACAGTTGGGATACTAACGGTGAGGGGACACTGCTGCTAGGCTTATGTCGCGACCCTTGCCATCTGCCCGAGGGTTTACCGTTCACCTGTCCCTCCCTCGGTGGTTGGACTTGCTCCTGAACAAAGAACGGGAGTCCTTGATAGTGAAGCACAGAGACGGAGCGATTCGAAAGGAGAAAAACATAAAGAATGCTTATTTTAAACTGACAAGAATATCATAGAGACCAGGTTCATGTATTTACTTTTGGAGACAGAGAGAGAGAGAGAGAGAGAGAGAGAGAGAGAGAGAGAGAGAGAGAGAGAGAGAGAGGGGGGGGAGTTAGGGAGGGGAATGCGAAATCGATGTGTATCGTTACCTCTATTAAGATCATTGCTGGAAGACAGACAGACTTACAGACAGTGGATGTATAGTTGAGTGAGTGTGAGTGAGTGAGTGAGTGAGTGAGTGAGTGAGTGAGTGGAGTGAGTGAGTGAGTGAGTGAGTGAGTGAGTGAGTGAGTGAGTGAGTGAGTGAACAACCACGCAAAATTTGTTTTGAAAGCTTTCCAAACATACAAAGCAGCCCTGATAAATTCGTATATAGCTTGGCACTACGTTCTTATAATCTAGAAATGTATAAGCAGATCTTCCATCCACCGCGCCCCCTACCCTCCCATTTTGCATCCACAGCAATAAGAGCTCAATACCGCTTTCCTAGCAACAGGGGTATTCACTCTGCTTATTCCCCCATACTTCATTATTTCCCTCAGGTACTGGAGAGCGGATGAGTCATAGATAGGGTTTACCTAGCGGTCGCCCAGTTTTTTAATATCCATCAGACGGATCATACAGAGACCATTGAACAGTCTGGTCACGTGACATTTTGCATTAGCTCAGACATAGGGGGTGACAACCGAAGGTAGCGAACCAAGGCCATGCCTGCTTTTGGTCAATTTAATTTGATGGCGGGTGGAGGACTCTTTTATTATGGTCGCAGGGAAAGTGTGGTCGTTAGAGTTGGGTGGCATTTGGTGTAAGCGACAAGTGCCTCTGCGCAAGGTTCTGTATGTTTGGCTGGCGAAACTGCGACTGAGAGAAATTTGAAAAGCAAGCACATTAACAACAAATTTAACAAGTTTAACAAATTTATTAGGGATAAGCCTAGACCACAGCTGTGGTACATGGACAAAAATACAATATACAACAGGACAGGACATGAACATTTAAAGCACTAAAACTACTACATGTTTACAACGTTCTCATACATTCACATAATTATGTACTGGTACATTTTACATTTAACAATAATGGATCACTCACTTACAATAATAATCATTTAATCCTAACACTCATTCTTTTTTCTTCTAGTTACTTAATAGCTTTATACCTTAATTGAAGATTTATGAATATCTAACAAATACTGTAAAGTACAGCTTATTAAGAATGCATGTAATTTCGAACAAACGCTTACTGGACACGTAGTTATAAAAATGATTGAGTACGTAATTATCTAGATCTAGTTCCTCTACCGCAGTAAAAGAAAACCAAAAACCAAAATTTTGTCACTCATCATTCAATCTGGGGGAGATGACGAAAGATAAAAAAAATCACTCATGGTGACGGCTTGCTGGGATAATGATACGTTACTGCAACTTGGAGTGGTCTGTAACGCGACAACTCCACTCATTATTAATACTATTTTGGACTCAGAGCAGCGATCCTACCCTTTAATCTACTCCATCAAAACAGTAGGGGAGCCACTTCTGTACTAAATACGATGTTTCCGAGCCAGTGACCAGCGACTAACTCGATCTATTCAGATGGTCACTCCCGTCAGAAAGGGGACGAGGCTAGGCTTGACCGATACCACGCTGAACCACTGAAGACATCGCCGTGACCCCCTGGCCGACTAAGAACACCATGATCATTGCGAGAGTCACTCTAGCGCATAACTAAGGCTTGGAGCTTGGTTCGGTTAGTCATATCTCTGTGATTATATTATGGTACGAGAATAGTCCTCAGAATAACCTCGTCTTTTAACAATCACCTCGTTATTTTTTAGCACTCATAGCTCATAACGCTTCGGCTGATAGCTGATGCTACTCCAGCTGTTTACTTCACCAAATATTGACCTTTGACAGCTGTAGCATCTCCGGCATTATCTAATTAGGAATGGCCAGAGTCCATAAGATCTGACACATGGGGTAACTGAAGGCGACGAACCAAGGCCATGTCTGCCTTTGGTCAATTTAATTTGATGGCAGTTGGAGGACTCTTGCGTTGACTCTTTGCTTAGCAAAGGTTTTGTGTTATTCTGGCGATATGGCGAAAGGGAAGATTTCAGAGTTTTGGAAACAAAATGATTGCTGGTTGCCTGTTCCACAGTCTGGTATCACCAACCCTTCATGCGGATAATCTCTAAATCAAATTCGCATAAACTGGCGGATACATTGCGCCTTCTATAAATTTGAGTTCGCCCTTTGTCCTACCAGGGACACGGATGATGATCATTATATTATTATATAGACTTAAAGAACCTACAGTAATAGGGATTAATTTTGCGAGCGAACCACAATACCAAAACAATGACTTGGAGCAACAGTAGTGGAGTTTCACTCTTGTTCAACGACTTGGCCTGTGTGCAAAGGTCCCCGCCTATTTGGACAGTCGTCCCGTCTGGGTCACTGTGCTTGGGTGGTCATTAAGGTATTATCTCAGCACTGCTGCAGCTGTTGTCTCACTTTAAGGTTCGTATGAAATCACTATAGCCATTGATTACTATAATGTGACTATGTTAGGGGTGAAAAAAGTGCCCGGTTGTGACAAGTCCTTCAGACGTACTACACCCCGGGCTGGGAATTGCAATTGCTGGCCCTATAGTATAGTAAGAATTATTGTTGAAACAGCGAAAGTACCATGTACGATTTCACATCTCCCGAAACTTCTCTTTCCTCAAGACCTAATAACTCATCAGTAGTTCTTTCACTGTAGAGGTCTCTGCAAGATTCTGCAAAGCAAAGTTTCCTTTGTTGTTTGTTATTTCTTATTTCAAGCATTGTGTCTACCCCTTTAATAACTGCAATAATATACATTTAAATAATATGTGTAAAGTATCAGTATAATACTTTCACAGGGTGTGAAATCTAGTGAAATTTGGCCTTGTGATCTAGTGAAATGGCAAAAATTAAGAGTGGCAGCCGCCAGCTACGTGAAGCTCACCTAGTATAATGTTACCAAACCACAACGGACATTAAAGAATTATCGCAGTGCTGTTGCAGCTGTTGTCAGCCTTCGCCGTCGGGAGTGATTGAAAAATCACTACTTTGGTTCCTATACAACAACACAAGTTACCATTATTACAACCGAACAAGAGGGGGAGGACCAGAAAATGTGAGGGCGTGTGCGAAGTGTAACGCTGGCTAATCACGAGTTTTGAAAGAGAAATTACGGTGATTCTTCTCGCTCCAGGAGAAATTGAGGGACAGAGTGTGGCTGGCGCCATGTGTTTCTTTTCAACTTGTTTAACATGATCTTTATCTCGCTTTTATTGATGATGGAGGCGCCTTTTTATTATAACATGGCGTTAGCAACAAAAGAGCATTGACATTAATTTCATATTATTGGCCTACCGGTGTAGGGATACTGTAATACAGAACAGAGTAGTTGGCATTGGACCATGGGTTGTAGAATCAAGAAGTGTCAAACAGACTAGACTTTGAGCTTTGACCCTTGGTTGATCTCGACAATGGCGTTAGTTACAAAGAAACATTATCATTAATGTCATATTTTACCAATTTACGGTTGGTTGTACAAAGGCTGGGCTGGTTGGTGTCAGACCAAGGACACTGGGGCCTGGATGTGTCAAGGACCTTGCTTTTCAGATCTTGATGCTTGGCTGATTTTAAATTTCATGTGCACATTTATGCCAAATAAATCAAGTTGCAATAATCAGACTTGACAAATTCTTAGAATGTCAGACCCAGTTTTCAAAGCGCAATCCCGGTTTCCATACGGTGAATCTAGTAACCACACAGCAAGTTGAATGAACTTGTGGTTATGAAGGACAATAATGTTGTATTTCACAAAAGTGAAGTTTGGAGAGAACTGGATGGCATACAACAAGTTTATGTGCGTGAAGGGACTCACGTACCAAGTTTTCAAGGAGCAATAATTGGTTTCACACTGTAGTGACCACAGTGCAAACTGGATGATATCGCACTTAATTTCGTATAAACGTCGAATTTCATGCACACAAAAAGTGAGATCTGGATAAAAATGCGATTGGAAACAATTATTTTGTGAGCACAAAAAGACTGACTTCCTCATAAAATACGTTGGAATGAAATCAACACTTACAATATGGCTTTCTTTGCAGAATATTAAGATCAGGTCAGTCAAGAAGGACAACACGGTACAACATAGAGAGTGCTCATACAGACAAACTTGCTGACACAACAAAAACATCGTGTCAAAAATTCTTCCACAGCCTCTTGTCTAACTAAGAGGATTACACAAGCCACAATCGTAATCTTTTCCTTTTAAGTAGGTGAAATCGATAGCGTAATTCATTTTGACATTTGATAATGTACACTGATATTGATCAGTATCGATGAACACATCATTCTGTAACAGTAAAAGCACTGGTCTTTTAGTACATACAGTTTGGATACAACAGTTTCCTCCATCAGACTATGGAAAAGATGGGGGTGGCTCTTAGAGAAAAGGGCAGAGGATTTATTTGCTTGCACAACAGGCAGACACAAGAATGACGAAAATGAACAAATGCTGAGAGTTTGATCTGGTTAATAGAATAAAGACTCAGATACTCGGAAACCTGATCTAAGAAGTTCCATTCATTGTGGCCTCTGAACTCAAATTTCCTGGAACCAGCCCCTTAGTTTCAAGTTTTTTAAATGCTTAAGATCGTGTGTAAACTCTGAGATTCAAAATTAATAGAAAAAAAAAACAAACCAAAAAAACCTCAGGACCAGAGCTTTACATCTAGAGTGGGGTGATTTTTCAGCACATAAGAGTCGGGGTCGTGATGTACTTCTGTAGCGAGAACCATGAAAGATTTTATCATTCAGTGGCTCAGAATATAGACTAGCCATCACTATAATTTCTCCATTTGTCAGCATGCACTTTTTCGACAACAGTAGAATAAGAGATTGAGTCTCCTTTGCCATTTTCACCTGCATCGTGTTTAACTTCCAGACCATGATAGCTTCCCTGGCAAGCTCTATAGAGCGTGCTTCCTGTTGCTCAATCTGGCAGTAAAGCAGAATTTCCGTGCAACAAATTCATCCTGCTGCATGCTGTCGTTAACTTGACGTCCCCCCTGGGGTAGATGTCTGTCGGGACATGTCCCACAATGGCCGTATCGCATCTTTGATCATCTACACAGCTGTCACATTCAGGAAATAGGGCTATGCCTCAGTCGATATCGATGGTGAGTACTCTAGATATCGACCCTTAGCGCGAGTATTTACTTCCAAAACCTGAATTATTCGATACCGGAGATATTCGTATTCCTTTCAAATATCAATTAATTTTCTTCAATCTTATAATGTTCGCAAAATTTACCAAAGGCCTTAAATCACTTACGTGATTTCTGGCAGCGCTAAACATGGTTTACCCAAAGTAAACTCCGAACAAAATTTATCTAAGAAAACTTTTATTTGACCTTTGACCTCGGCAGCTAGGCATATGTCATTAAATTATCTTCAGTCACAGTACCCATATCGATAATGGACGTTACTGGGACCGTGAGTACTCACATTAGAAGAAGAAGATATCGACTGGCCATAGCCCTACCAGGTAACTACAATGGTTAGGTCTTCATGGGCAAAAGACATCAACGAATCGCGTGCAGCTTTGATGCCAATCTCTTTTGTGCGAGTTCCAAAGTGCACGTGTCTGCTCAGCCGACCAGGTACGGACGAGAAAATTGAGGCCTGAGAAAATTGTTCGTTGAACCAATGGAAACCTCTCGCTGTGAGACATGGCTGCCACAGGGAGATACAAAAGACCAAAGTGTAATTTAGCGTGAGACCAATCCCCGGAGTCAAAAGTTTGCACAGATGTTTTGATGGGTTTTCAAAAGGTCACCAGAATATACAAACGTCGTGTATCATATATCCCATTTAGAATAATCAGACCCAACGCTCTGTGAAAAGAAGAGATCTAGTCCAAAATAATGGTTAGTCTAATCCCATTTTACTTTGTTATATCTCCATATTTCAAAGTGGTTGAGCATTGAAGAAACTGAATTTAAGACTCTTTTGGTGTAGGTCTATGAACTGCCGTTGCATGTTGTCATAGCACATATTTTATTTTCCTACTGAAACAGACTTTTGTCACTTTTTCTTGACACATCCACATACACAGAAAATGTCAAATGAATTATCATGACATTATGCTGTAGTGATCTTACAAAGCGTATACAATTTGATAGTCAGTAGTATCTTTTGGGAAAATACTTGTAAAGAATAATCTAGATGGCTTCGTCCATCCACAGCTCCTCGTAGCATAGGGAGAAGCTTGCAGTGTTATCTGGTGGCTCTCATATAGAAAATACAGTATTCTGGTGGTCTTTACAACCAAAAAAAAAGGCCTTGGAGGAACTCACTTAAAAGTGGAGTCCAGTGTACTAATAAACTGACAAAGAGCTGAGATGATAATCTGTGTTTGGGCGTCGTTGAGAACAACGAAGGTGCACGTGCGAGGAAGCAGGTAATGAATAAATCAAAGTGAGAAAGGCAACGTTCGGGTGTTTGGCAGCACACACGACCAGGGCTACTGACAGATGTGATAACACGACCAATAATGATTTGAAGATAACTTGGTTCCTGGTCCCAGGGCTTGAAGTGAGTACATAATTTATTATGTGATCAGTGCGTGAATTTGGGAGAGACCAGTGCGTGAGTTAAGGGCAAATAATAATTAATGGTACTGAGTGAGATTTGGGGGTCTTTAGTGTCACTCATGAAAGAGTTTTTGATTTCCAAGTTTAGATTTTACATAGACTGTCATGACAGCTAGGCATGCGCATGTGTGACATTTCCTAGTGTTATGATCATATTGCATGTTAAGAACTAGACATGAAATTTGCATCTAATTATAGTTCGTAACATGAAGCATGATCTTAACATCAGGAAATGTCATATTTCCATGTCTATCTCTGCCTTAACTGTCTGTTAGGGATCCAAACTTGAAAACAAAAAGCTCTCTTTATTATTAATCTCGGTTAGTCAGACTGTCATAGCTGTCCATCACTAAGCGACGGTTAAGAGTTATGGGTTGTTGATCAAGGCATTTGAATAGTATGAGAATAAATTTATAAGCAGGTATTTAATGAGAGGTAAAATATAGAGTAAATATGCTTTAGAATTAAAATCACCAAAGGAGGACTATAGTTTTGGTTTTAGAACACGAGGTAATTTGAGGTGAAATTTGAGATCTTGTCAGGAGCAAAGTGTGCTTCGTTCAGAGTTCTAGCTCTAGATCTTTCTCATTTTAGTGTGACAATGTGCACCAAATCTCCACAAACTAGAATAAGAACCTTCGAAAGTACTTGTATCTTCAAAATTAGTTCAAGACATTTGAACTGTATGAGAATAAATTTATAAGCAGGTATTTAATGAGAGGTAAAAATACAGAATAAATATTCTTTAGAATTAAAATCACTATAGGATGGCTATAGTTTTAGTTTTAGACCACGAGGTAATTTGAGGTGAAATTTCAGATCTTGTCAGGAGCAAAGTGTGCTTCGTTCAGAATTCTAGCTCTAAATCTTTCTCATTTTAGTGTGACAATGTGCATCAAATCTCCATAAACTAGAATATGAACCTTCTAAAGTACATATATCTTCAAAATTAATGGTACCTATTGGATCTAATATATACGAGTACGTGGAAGTTATCAAAACTCGCTGTGTCCAACACGAAACCGCAAAAATGTTCGAGAAACCCAAAGTGAAAGCCAGTGACTGTGGCTCAACTTTGTATAAAAATGTGTATCCCGAATGTGTTTTTAATATAATTTCAAAGAAAATCTACTATAGCGGTCGCTTCTGTGCAGGCGGGAGCTAAAGAAGGAGGCCAGGCGGATAGTAGGAGAGAGAGAGCAAGAGGGAGGGAAAATAGAGGACAGACAGACAAACAGACAGACAGACAGACAGACAGACAAATAGATTTTTCAAGAAAAGCAATCAAAATGATATAATCTGCAATCCAAAGAGAAGCAACATCCACAAGAAGTCCATTCTGAAAATCTTCCTCCCCAAATCCTCCAGTCTCTAAGTGATTTCTTTTATATCCCACAACTTCAAAATGGCCTCAAACGCCTGACCTCGCCTTGAACCGTATCGGTGGAGGATGGTCATTATTTACGCTCAAACCAAACACAAAAGCAATTTGCAGTGTCCGCTCAGTCACTCTTCCGACCAATACAGAACCTCCAGATTGGAGAGTCAACCAATAAACAATCGATGCGCCCGCGATCTTTGTGGAGTTAATAACAATAGTCTCGACTTTATGGATGCGCGTGCATTAACTTTGACAAGAGAGACAACATGGGCTTATCCCAAGGGGGTGAACGGACGCCTGTGTGAGTACAGGCTTTAGTGTGAGCAGAATAAATGTGAGTGTTAAAGAGAATTATCATGTCAGTCAAAGCAGATGGACAGCAATTTGCCACTATGGCTTTGTCCGTCCAAACGAGACAGTCTGTTATTTGAAAGTGAGTGTGAGCGCGCACAGTGAGTAGACATTTTGATTAGACCCCAAGTGAATAGATATGAGATTAGTCTTGCAGTTGGTTAGAAGACGTTCGATTTGTCTCACAGTGAATGGATATTCGATTAATCCAGTAAAAGTATAGAGGACAATATAGTTTGTGACATTGATGGTAGCCTACCGGATATACCATTATGGGTGATTTTTTTGT
>JAWQUT010000147.1:710537-735684 GCA_033807755.1 Ellobium chinense | reverse complement strand
GCCCTCAAAAAAAAATTCCAACGCTCCTGATTTCACAGCACTCTTTTACTATTTTCACATCTTCGCTCTTGGACTCTGGACATTTTACTTTTGAATGGCTGGTAGCAGAAATGGGGTAGGAAGGTTTTAGGGGTGGTGATGGGAAGGGAACTTCCCTGCCCATCGCCGTCTAAGTATCCGCGGGAACTACGGGCCGTTGATTGTTACGGTCCCAATAGTTTTGTGTCGTCAAGCTTCGAAAAAAAAAAATACAAACGGTGGCATGATGCATAATCTACACGGCCACCACAGCATACTTCTAAGGCGGTATAGGGTCATAATGTCACCAATCAGTGTCGCACAACATACTGTCTACGTTCAGTGGTACAGACAGCTCTAACTCTAGTCAAGTGGAGCTAATTGATGACTGTCCGAGCGTAAATTATGGCGTTGGACAACCGGAGGTAAAAACTTGACCATCCGTTGACCACTGGATGTGAGGGTAGTAGTGTACCACGGGACACCTCGCCATTGACGGGGATTTGATGATACTGATGGGGCGGCGTCATTAAAGGATTATTGAAATTTGATTAGCTACAATAGAGTATGGCGCCCCCGACCTGGGCGATAGCAGCCAAGGCTGACTAATGGGGTAGGTATGTTAGTTAGGAGAATTGAGTAGGTGAAGAAAGACGTGGAATTTATAATGGCGTTAAAGTATGTTACAGGTGAGATATGCTAGACTGGTAGAGAACGATAGATAAGCTTGATACTTGATACGACAATAGTGCGCCAGTGGGCGTTTGTGGCATAGTAGAATTTGAAATAATACGTTATAAGCGTTGCCTTATCTATACTGGTAAGCTGAGGCAGTTTTCGGACTTGGAGATCCCGGGCGAATCAATCAATCAATCAATCAATCAATCAATCAATCAATCAATCAATCAATCAATCAATCTCCAACCAAACCAACCAACCAACCAAGCAATATGTGTGTATACTCGTACCACCCAAGAGATCAATAAATTAATCGATCATCTGTCAAATCAACCAATCAGTTAATTCATAACAAAACTTCCAAATTCCTTTATACTCTAGTTTATTTCTGTGTTTAAATTTCTAGAAGTAAGAAAAACAACACGCATGCTGCATCTGTATCATTCAGCTCCCTAATACCGTCATCACTTAAATTTAATCAGGTTGTCAATTAATTAATTAGCCGGGCTGAACATTAGCTAATGCTGGGTATAGAGCAGAGTACTGATATCGTATTAGCGGGAATAACACGGCAGCCTAACGGCAGAACATTTTCCATCAGCGTGAAAATCATGTCGATCTTGGGGATGTTCAGTGAGATAATTTTGCAACATATGGTGTTACACAACAAGGCTCAGTAAAGTGAACATTTTTTTTTTGTAATGCGGTGACATCACATTGTTAAACTACCACGATCAGCGATGTTGAATAAATATTGCCAAGATGACTGAAGAATTGAGAGCTTGCGCATTAACTATGGGATATCTTCACCAACGAACGAATGCGTAAGCTCTCAAGTAACAACCATGGTCGGTGTCTTCTGCTGATTGAAGCAATAGGTTGAACGAACATTATAGCCAGAATTACACTGAACTCAGGAAAATATAGGATGTACTTAGAGTAGACCCCAGAACAACGTTACTTACAAGATAGTAGGTAGCAATATATACTAACTGGATCATCATAGCCTATATATACACAGTGACAAATTGTATAAAGCATTGGCACTGACTATGAGAGAGTGAGAAACTCGACAGAATTGCTTAACAACAACAACAACAACAACAACAACAGCAACAACAACAACAACAACATCAACAACAACAACACCATACAGCAATGTTGATGTTCTTGCCCACTGGGCCTTAACAGGCAGTGCCGGTGTTTACAAACATCGTCACAGAACTACATAACGCAGTGCCAAAACTTACATTTAGGGAAATAGAAAGAAGTCTAAGATAAAATAGTAGGCCTATAAACTACTATAAAGTCTGTACTCACGTATTTTAACTTCAGTGGAATCCAACTGTCGAATTATCCGTTCCACATTCTGAATTTTGTTGCCGATAGATTCCGTTTTCTCGAAGACATTTTGGCACTCTTCGGCCAAATCACAGAAAATATCATCGGCGTGTCGAACCAAACTGGCCAATTGCACTATGGCACCCAACACAGCGTTGTGACATACAGCGACCTGTACTACATCCTTAGTCTTCTCCTCCTCTGATAAAGGTCTTCTTCCAAGCCATGTCGGCAGAATAGTTCGATTTGCAAGCGGCATGGCTATGAAGAAAGAAGAAAAGATGTACCCTTACATCCCGAGGAACTGCACAAACTTTGTAAGGAATACTCCAACACTTTTCATCAACTTTCTGTTCACTTCATGTCACCTTCCTGTTACCTGTCTGAACCACTCGGTCGGTCGGTCACCGTAAAAATGTTATCAATAAGGGACGGTAACTCTGCCTGCCTTTACTACTACACTCCGATCGCGAGCGACCTGGAAGCTGTTCCGGTGATTAACCCACGCCCTCCGCTTGGGAAAGGAAAAAAAAACAACACCACTGGCTGTCAAATCCGTTGGGGCGACGCGTCGGTGGGTTTCAAAGCCAGCAGCAGAGTCACAAAGAATAAACTTTGCTTTCAGTGGTGGGCTAGGGTCATTGTTGTGGTCTTAAGAAGTCTGAATCGCCTCTCTTCTCTGGTCAAAGAACGGAGCTGTAGACTTCTCATTTCACAGTGTAACTCCATACCAGCGGTGAACGTTCGAAAAGCGTACCTGTACTGCCAATTCAAACAGTTGTACCTGTCCTCACTGTTTGCCCAATCGAAATTAAGACAGCTGATCGATCGATGCAGGAAGGCATTGTTTGGTCTTTACTGTGAGGAGGCGCAACATTTGAAATTTGAACGCGAGCCCAAGGCATGAAATGATAGAGATCTTGATGCAGATTTTGTCTTAATACGATGCGTTGGTTCAGGCATATCAAGACAGCAGTTTGGACGTGTAGAAAAAGAAGGCCAGCTTAATCACAGACAATGATGGAAACAGACAGACAGACAGACAGATAGACCGACAGACAGACAGGCGGGTGGACGATCGGACAGATAGATAGATAGATAGATAGATAGATAGATAGATAGATAGATAGATAGATAGATAGATAGATAGATAGATCGTGTTGGTAAGGAAGAGATAACACTCAGTTTGATCAGGTCAGAGACAGGTCCGTCGTTGTTTAGGCTGCTGATAAAGAGAGAGAGAGAGAGAGAAAGTAGCATAGATATTTTAACAAGTTTCATTGCTGGTCATTTCTCTCTCGTTTTCTCTCTCACTTTCTCTCTCTCTCTCTCTCTCTCTCTCTCTCTCTCTCTCTCTCTCTCTCTCTCTCTCCTCGCAAGCAAGCGAGCGCTCGCTATCTGTAACTTATTCTTGTCAAAGAATAAGGAGGAGGAAATAAGTGTAAAAGAAATTAGAAAGGCCCCGAAGGAGAAGGAGGAGGAGGAGGAGGAGGAGAAAGGACAAGGTTTGTGACACCTATTAGAAGGGCAAATCACTCATTGTGTACAAGCAATTAATCCGCTAATATATAAAATTTCCCTTTTTTTGGGCCCTGCCAACCAGTATTAGGGTGTAGAAATGTGTAAAATGACCTGTGATCTAAATAAAGCATCCAATTTTAAAGTATCAGGTACAATTTGAGCTTTCTAGATAAAAAAAAATAAAATGTATAGACTTATGTATTCACACGCGGTCAAAACCAGCCAAATGAAAATTTGGGGACCAAATCAGAATTTGAGGTGATCTTTTTCAAAAGACATTATTTTGTGAAAAATTTTGGGCGTTGACCCCCCTTTTTCTTCCCGTTAAAAGATCGGGCAAAAGAAGTACTTTAACCTCCATGGATGAAATTTCCCCAAATCACAGTGGTATATTTAGAATAACGCAAAATGTTAATAGCGCCAAAAGAAGAAAAAACAATAGGTGTCAAAGATCATGAGAAGAAAAATAAGACGAAGAATTTAGGGGAAAGTACCGAAGAAATAATAACTTTCCCAGAAGTACATTGATTATTTCCCTTGACACAGGAGATCCACGGGGTGATTCACTTGGGTTTTCTTTTTGCCGGGGGATTTTGAGGGAGGTTAGGAGTTGCTGAGGAGATGCGCATAAGTGTATCGAGAAGGGTGATTCATTGAGCAGCATGAACAATACCATGGTTATCAACAAAATTCTCAACGATAGTCCCAGCCATCAATTCATCTTGTGCACGCACAATAACCCTTAGGCAGCTACGTGTGTAGCAGAATATGAACACATTGCTCACCGTACCCAACTTTTCAGTCAAGTTTGCATCAACATGTTTTTTCTTCATCTCACTCTCCCCACCCCCCCCCTCCCAAAAAACAAAACAAAACAAAACAAAAACCTCTCCCATGTACACAGTCATAGACACAGGCACACAGGCACCCCCCCCCCCCCCCNNNNCCCCCACAGAGTAAATGTAGCAGCCATATAAATCACCATCAGAGTCAAAGAGTACAGAGGCCTAATCTTCTTTTGTGAGACCACAAATGACCGTTACAATAACATTATATAGTAACAACACACACACACACACACACACATGCACGCTCACACACACACACACACACACACACACACACACACACACACACACACACACACACGTGTAGTTTTATTTTTATTTAATATAGTAGCAAAACACACACACACACACACACACACACACACACACACACACACACACACAACACAACACAACACACACACACACACATACACATGCGTGGTTTTATTTAATATAGTAGCAAAACACACACACACACACACACACACACACACAACGTTACTGGGAGTAAGTGTGTGTGTNGGGGGGGGGGGTTGGGTAGGGGAATGGGATATGTTATTTTTTTGATAAAACAATAATGACATGGGAAAAAAACCTCCCGAAAAATAAAATCACCGAGGAAATAATTCACAAAGGGTAGTACATATTTTAACTTTCAGAGTTAAAAATAAATATACACGTTTATTCACAGACAAACAAGCCCACTTAGGTACTACACCAAAACTGCTCTGTAGAAAAAGTTCAAAAACTGTTTAAAAACATACCTTTGTGCAAAAATTAATTCGGTGTATTTAGTTATGCTACTGTTCCTCAGCTTCACTTCGTAAAAGGTACTTAAACTTAAACCTGACTGACCTACCACTGTACAACGGCACATTTTAAAGAGTAACGTTTCATTTCATAAAAAAAAACAAACAAAAAACTTTTAAAGTTCAGAAAAAAACAAACCAAAAAAGTCTGGAAGAAAAAGCTGGTTCCCGCTCACAGAAACGTCATCCGAAGTATTAGATTATTATTATTTGAGGGGGGGGGGAGAAGAGGGGGGAGGGAATGTGCGTGTATGTGTATGTGTATGTGTGGAGGATGGGAAGGGGTAAGGGTGAGGGAGGCGGGAGAGTTGTTGCCAACAATTAAAAAAGGTTTACCGTCGGTGTTACTTCAAATTTCAAATTACACGTAGGTAAACGGAAATTCCCGCAATGCTCTGGCGCCAGTCGCATTCTACCGAGACTCTCACAACTCACAAGGTCATTTCGTCACTGGAATCTAGTGAGTTACCATAAATACTGCCAACTAATAACTATCATAGATTTGGTAGCAAATTATCTAGTCTAGCTTTGTATACACACTCTATTTTCATGTTCATAATACTATGGATAAACTGCACATTCAACTGTCAAAATAGGCAGAGTCAATGTCAGAGCCGAAACTGAAACTAAAACATCCATGTTGTTTAAAAACATTTGCAATTGATTTTTTCTCCAAGTTGTAGAATAGGTCTCCTCGCTTGAAACCATAGATCCGGGAGAAGAATTCCAAGTGTGGACCATGGCCATATGAACATAGCTTATAAATGTTTGAAATTTTAAATATTACACGAATAAAAAAAAAATATATTTTCGTTTCTGAAACAGGCTATCTGGCCATCATAAAATATCCTCACTCTGAACTCTAGATTTATATCTTAGGGTGGCGAGGGACATCTACAACTAGTGTATGTAGAAAGAATGTTTTGCCTGCGTTGTAATTTTAGTTTTACTCTCTGATTTAGGTAAAGTGAGAATGCAGTCACAAGACAGAATGTCACTCAAATCAGCACAAAGAAAACGAGTACTAATCCAGATTCTGGAAGCCAAGCTGGATCAGGTTGCATTACACAGAGAAGGGCTACTTGGTGCCATCCATGTCTATGTGAATAAGGTTAGTATTCTACATATAACAGAACAGCTAATATGATGGTATTCCTGGCAACTGAGTACTCTGTGCATGAACTTTTGCACTATATAATCTATATATATTGGGCCACACTGGTCGTCATTTTTCTGGTATGAAGATGCCACTGTTGTTTTTTTTTTTTCCACTGTCGGCTATATAAGGTTTTACATGCTTCATTAACTTATCTAGGGGTCCCATGCCTAAATATTCTCCACGGATATTGTTTACCTCTTCTTCCAAATTTTGACCCGCAGAAAAATGCCCCAAACCAATTAGATTTTGAGATATTTGGCAGTGAATCAGGCTACATCATACTTTAGGCCTTTTTACACACTAAACAGCGTAACTTTACCCAACAATCACACAATTTATACTTGAGTGGCCATATCCCATCTATTCTGAGTCTACAAGAGTATTTGATCTATCTACGCCTTTGAAATTCAAATCCAACCCCTTTCCTCCCTCCCTATTGCCAACTTTCTGATTTTATAGGGGCTTTTAAAAAATGCAGCCCAAAGAGCCAGTTACAGCTGGCAGCTTCATAGCCTTCTCATTGGTATGTGTGGTTAGTTTCTATAACAAACACGAAAAAAATAACGTAAAAATGGGAAAGACCTTCACATATACACCATGCTTTTAACACACCATAAGAAATGGTTCATTGAGTCTTAAAGATAAATGAATGGGACGCACATAGAGATCTTACATAAAAAGGCAGTTAGACCTAATTACATTACAATTTAAATCTAACTTTTAATTACACAATACTTTAGCCTTGCTACTGTTAACGGAACATTCTTTGTCCACATCATCCATTCCCAGTGTGTTTCAGAGTATTTTTAAAACTTTATATATAATTCACTCCCAAGTACCATGATTGACAGGGTGGTGACACCTCATATTCATGTACTATATACCCTGTGTCAAGTTTTTCAATATTTATTGCAAAGACAGACATGGGGCGGGCCTCTGACCTATGTCTGTCCAATGTGAAGAGACAATAAAAATCTTACTCCAAAAAATCCTCAACCATTATATAAATTCTACTCTGTAAGCTACAGTATCATGATTTGTATTAGTGGAAAGTTTGTTCAGACAGAAAAAAAAAGGCTAGCAGCTGTTCTGCTAAATGACAATTCATTTATATTTGCCATCTTTGTCTATTCTTATCTCAGAATGTTCTTGAACATTTTAGTTTGCACTCCAAAACACTCGGCCTCAAATGCATTAGAGCATAAAGCATATTTTGTACAAAAAAAATGAACATAATCAAACATGTGTTAAAATGAAGTATGTTCCATTCTACTTCCAGGTGACAGACTTAGCTAAGGAAGTGAAAGAAACTGGACAAGATGACCTGAATGCTGTTAGACAGATGAATGCTAAAGTAGACAGTGTTCTGGAATATCTGATGAGCTTGCGTTTAGAGATAGAAGGTTGGCTGGAGTGCTCAGTGGCTGTATGCATAATCCTTACGTTAGTTGACACAATGAGGTAACCACGGAGAAGTTCCAAAACATTAGTAGTGTTCACTGTGGCTAACACAAAACGTTAATTAACGTATGGATTATGCATATCGCCACAGTTTAAGTAAAATATCATCTTATTTAATAAATTACTGTATTCATTCCAAATTGCATATTCTTGAATTAAATGAAATTCCACACTTTGTGTGAAAGTGTGTTGACCTGAGTAGCATAAGGTACTAAAGTACATGTATATTATAACGTATACTAATACTGTAGACTGCATTGTCCTTAAAGAGACAAAATTATTCTTGGCAGTTAATTATTTAACTTGACCTCATTACGAAAGCACTAAGCTGAAACAATAAAGGACCTTATTAGTTAGAGATCAGCATTCTGAAAATGCAGGAGAGGAATCAGTATTAATTTGTGCGTTTGTCTAGCTTAAATATACAGAATTAAAATGTGGTGTCAAGAATTATCATTTCATCATGAATCAAGTGTAAATAATAGTATGAATAGTTAACACTTAAGTAAGGAGTCAGTAGACGCAAACAGATGCTCACACAAGGTAGGATAAAGGGGGAAGTGCTCAAGAAGACAAATGCAGAGAGAAAATAGAAGAAGGAAAGAAAGTGATGTGGTGGGAATCGAACCCGCGACCTCTGCGTCGGCATCCATCGCCTTGCCGTCAATTTGGAATCAGGTAGACGTCTATATACGACCACGCCGCCACTTCCTGAAAAGTGGCTTAGTGGCCGGAGTCTTTCCCGAAGCCGAACAGAAGACTAGAAGTCATACCGCTAAGCACGAGACTCATACACACCACAAGCTTCCCCGCCCCCTCTTCAACCAAAGGCCGTTAAGCTTCATTTGGTAACTCAGCAAGACAAACACATAGACGTACACACAACATTAAACATAGTGAACAAGACAGGGTCGATTCGTTTAATAGTGACATAGGTGTGGTACAAGGTGGAAACGGAGCACTTAGTAACACTTAGTTAACACATAGTTTGTCCACTTGATGACCTTGTGTTTTTTTTATTTTCTCAGAATCAGTGGCCGATTATTCAGTATCAGACACTCAAGCACCGAGATCGGGATCATCTGTGCCACAGTCAGATCAGCGCACACAAGCTTCATCCCAAACATGTCGTGCTTCAGGTAAACTAATCTGTGCATTCCGCTGTCCAAAGCTAAATTAGCATAACTCTCATATTGCATATTATTAACTCTAGCGTCTCTTTGGGCTTAACTCTTGCTTACATTTATCATGCCGAAGACAGGAGAATGTATTCATTTCTTTCAAGTTGAATGAAACATGATGTTCTGACGTAAGTTGGTGCAAATGGAAAACCAATAGCAAAAAAGTGGGACAGCCAAATTTTTCAAAGGCAGAGTGATGTCATTCATCATCATTTACATTACTTTGCCCTTGGAGGAGAAGAGACAGTTCAATCCTGTATCTTCAGAAGTTGAGCAATGAATGGCAGAATGATGTATCTGCATGTCCAGGCAGGCATTGCCATTTTTCCCCAATTTTTTTTTGTTGAAAATACTGTCTTTGTGGTATTACAGAGGCCATAATGCATACAGGAGTGCCCATGAAAGCATACATGTAACTGCGCCATGGGGCTAGTTTGCAAAAGTTTAATAAATTGTCTTTCAAAACAAGGAATTGCTCAGATACATTCCTTTGCCTGTTGATGGTAGCTTATTAGAAGTGTCAAAAGAACATTCCTACCCTGACTTTCTTATGACTTATCAACACGAATCCAGCAAAGTGAAAGATTTTATCTTGCATTTGTATTGGCAACTTCAATAGCCTGCTGGATCACCTTGGCACGTATGTGATATTTTATAACAGGAGCAAAGAGACAATGGCTTCAGTCTTTACCTGCTTAATAAAGGCTAACTACACTACATGTACTGTGTTGAACATGTTTAAATATGTGTTCAACATACTTGTATTTGAATTTTGAAAGTGAGAGCACTTAAGAATTCTGCCGACAAAATACGAGTTTTTGCTCCCCTGTGTGACAGCTAATAACAGCCTCTGACGTAAAGAAACTTAGTAAATTTAGTATCAATATTTTAAAAAATTCATTCTCTCCAACAGGCCCTATGAATGACACCATATTTTCTCAAGATTCCGCTAACTTGTCTGATGCAGCAGTGACAACTTGTTATGATATGGTCACTCAGAATGACTATGATGTGGTCACTGAGAATGACTATGATGTGGTCACTGAGAATGACTATGATGTGGTCACTCAGAATGCCTATGATGTTGTCACTCAGACTCAGAATGCTGCAAGACAAATTCAAAAGACAATCATGCTGGAAAAGCAGCAAAGGAGTTCTGGAGATGGGCTGGAGAGTAGGGAGAATGGTAATCAGTCAACCTCACATATGAACGACTTGGAGAGACGATTGAGGGAGTTAGAAGCTGGAAGAACAAATGATGCCACCCACTTGGACAGTTTGAGGCAGGAAATTGATGCTCTCAAATGCGAGTGTCAAAAGAGAAAATCGGCTTCTATCCTTGACAACCAAGAACGGCAACAGGCAGCTTTAACTAGATTAACTAACCAATTCAGTTCCTTTCAGAGGCAACTGAAAGATACCCAGCGCCTGAAGACGAGAACAGATCTGCTGTCGGCTAGAATATCCACTACAGCAAAAAAAGCTGATCTCAGCAATCTTCAGAGAGTGGTCAAGACACACGAGGAATCATTAGAGGAACTGTCCTTAAGAGTTGATGCCATTATGTTATCAAACCACAGTGCAAAAAAGTGAAAGGATCTAGGGAACAGGACATCAGAAATAGAAATGGACTGGTTGGATAGACTTGAAGATGTAGATAGCATGATAAGTGCATTTCGTATCTTCAGACAGGAATCTTGAATGAGAATTTGGAAAAGTAGGACAGGTGCTGCTGCTCTACGTAGCCTATAGTTTGGACGTGTAAATAGAATGCTAGTGAAAGGAGCGCTTGTCTGAACTCTTGTGAACAGTATTAGGCCTACCTGTACCTCATCTGGTCAAGAAGAGGGCATAGCTTGTGCTGTGGAGATGAAATAATTAATCAGAATGTTACTTAATGTTTTATAATATTCAGTAATAGGATGGGGTACGCCTAACTTTACGGATTAAAGCTATTAATTTTGTTCATTACTAGACTGGGAGGTTCATGCTGTCCATGTTGAGGGTAAGCGACTTACTTATTATGATGGAAATGTTTTGCATCATTTTCTATAATTACTTGTCACATAAGAAGACTTGTTTGTGCAAAAGGTGTGGCTGAACCTCAAGCTGACCTTCTATAATGTATTGTCAGAGAGGCCAAACAAAATTGAAGAATGGGATGTATACTGTACATGCACAGTGTCTGTTGACTTCTTTCTTTCATATTTTAGCTATTACCACAGTGCTGCATAGTTCATTCAAAGTTAAACATGAATCTCATTAATTCAAGTAATCAAACTTTTACTGTTGCCAGCAAAGAAGGAGCAAGATGGGAACAAAAAAATGTGCTGACTGAAAGCAAGTTTTCAATAAAAGAGGATATAACTTTAGACAGAATCAGATATGCTGTGTGCCCATCTTGCATAGTCGATCAATGGAACCAATTCTTGTTTGGATATCAAAGAGACATATTCTGACTATAGTTTTATCCCTGTCTTTGCTCTTCCTATGAATTAAGTGGTGCATTTACCTCCTTGTCTCCTGTTCAGTGAAGCCACTTTTCTTAGAAGGATGCAACAGAAATTTAGGCCCGAGGGTACAGTCGGCATCGCTTAACCAGCATGAGCTTAATCACAGCTTTTTCCAGAATAACGAGAAATTGCAATTAAACAGAGTTCATTTTACCGCAATGCACATTAACTGGCATTGCTTGTTGTTTTAGCGAAATGATGTACAGTTACAGCGAAACAGATGAGACATTTACAGAGGCAAAACATAAAATACAAGCTTAGTGAAATTGGCGGACTTTACATAAACATTTGCAGCACCAAATACACAGTATCTGCGAAACTGTGAGGAACTTAGCAGTTCAAAGAAGAGGGCGGAGTTTCATTTTGTAGTTCCCGTTATTTATTAAAGTATGCATGACCTTCTCCGTTTGCTAAGACTAAATTATTTTAGTACAGTAACTCTGTTGCCCCCCTCCTCACCAACCGGGATTTTGCACAGGACAGCAATTCAATATTTTCATTTTTTTAATCTGACTCTGCCTCTTTGAGCTGTAACTGTATACTTTGTTTTTACGACAATAGAAATCAGCATGTATGTATTTTGACCCCAACTGTTGGCGCTGTGCATTATATATATATACATCTTATCTGAGGGATGTTGCTACACAGCGTAAAATTTCTGGCGCTAAACCTTCAATTCCCTTGCTTATCAGCTGTGTAGGTAAGTCACTCACAGCCACATCACATGACATTTTCCAATTGGCGGCTTCCTCTTTTATCAACATGACAACTCGGTTGGATGCACTCTTTTATTTCTGTACATACACAGCATTAAGGTCATGATTAATTTGTGTTAGTTGTCAAAGGTCTGGGTGTCAGCTAGATGAGAAATTGGTAAATAAGTAGAAATAGCGTCCATGAAGAACATATATTTTTCTATGCAGTGTTCATGTAATAATATTGTATTGTGACGTGACGGCCTATGAAGGCTTTGAATTGAACTATCTCCCCTCTTTACCTTTGGGTAGTTGATGAAAAAGACCCAGCTTTAGCTGGACCTTCTTTTCTGGTCCCTTGAGCATCGGGATATTAGCAAGAGACTGTACGAGTACTTCTTTTTGTGACAGTATTAGAGTAGATAACGGTTAAACCGACTATTGCACTGCAATGCGGGCGACCAGCAAAGACTTTGATATGTAGTTCATTTGTAATATTATATATTTACATGTATGATGTGTATTGTTCTATGTGTTTGTATTATGAATGAAATGTGTATCATTGTATGACATTGTCAACCAATTTCACTGCCAGGTAAATTAAAGTCACATTTTTTTTCAGTTTTTTAGAAAAAAAATGTATCCATTTTTCCTTGGTTGGTTGCAGCTTGAGATGACCTCAGAGATTAACATTTTTAGAGCCCAAATACAGAAGTTGCAATCTTGATTCATCTTCATTTGAGAGCCAGCTAAATATTTTGAAAAGACAAATGTGAATGGGGTGATACGTTCGCTTTTCACCCGTTTCGTCTTTCTCTGTTCAGTGCTGGTTATACGTGATATTGATATCATCTTGGTTGGACCTACTCTTAACGGTGATAAAATGTTCAAATAATTCCCCCCCCCCCCCCCCCNAAGGGCCAAATGACCTCAGCTGTGACCTATTCTAATGCAATTGTCACTTCTCTGGCCACTTTAGGTTAAATTAAAGCAGCATTACTTGGGGTCAGGGGCTGGAAAGAGATGGGGCCGGGCCTACCAGTAAGCTAATCTGTGTTCTCCGGAAAAAAAAGCCTGAGGCCTCAGCTGGGTTATAATGTTGGTGGGTCCAACGAAGAGACACAGCAAAAAAAACCACAAAAAAAACCTTACTTGTCAAAGGCTATTAAAACTATTCTGTTAGCTGACATGCTTATCTCCAATACTGGTCAGTGGGAATTGCCAAATTAGGGCAGTCGACAACACAAAATAATATATAAAAAGATTTGCGTATGTGTAACTTAAAAGGCCATTTTGGACCGTCTTCTCACTAGACCGGAGTTTCCGGGCGATCTATTTTTAGTCACGTCGTCCCAAACGGTGATTGGCTTTTGCCTACTTGCGTAGGTGAAAGGTCATAACGGGGTTTTAACTTATTACAATATTAGACATAACCTATAGAAGAGACAAGAAAGATAGCTGCAATCAGGTGTCACAATGTATATTTGAGTTCCGTTCTTAGGCTGGTGTGCAGAGGCGAAGTAGCTGATTGCAGTCTCATAAAGCGATGGGTCTCAGAAACTATCATGACTAGACAGGCGTGCAAAGGCGAAGGGTATAACTGCACTGACTCACTAAACTCAAATGCATCATGTAGTGGCACTGTTGGCTTTATTTAACTCGGCTAGGGCTAGGTGACCCTGTCTGCCGACTACAAGTGTTTAAAGAAAACAGACATGATTATAACTGTGTTAAAAATAATATCGTTTATTTCTTCTATAAAATAAACCTGAAGTAATAGATCTATTGTACTGTAGAGATAAACATTTTGTCATTAATAGTATACATATTTTACACATTTTGTTCTAGTTACACCCTAATGTCTTTCATTTCAAGTGAAACCAGCGTGATGCTTTCATTTTACAGTTCAGAAATGTCTGAAATGATGTCGATTATTGTCCGTGGTAATTAATATAAATATATATATTCTCACACGTTCACCCCAAACCGCATCCACACATGCTCACACCCATAAGAGCAGTCACATACGCACATACACCCAAAATACACATCCATGCTTACCCACGCACTCTCACACAGCCAGCCAGCCAATGAACCAGCAAGCCAGTCAGCCAACCGTTCATCTAACCTTAGCAATCAGCCAGCTAGCCAGCCAGCCAGCCAGTAAGCCAGCCAGCCAACCAACCAAGAACCCACTCAAGATCTACATCTTGAAATTAAAAGCAGCTAGACTGTATCACAGATTATGGGCCTTGAGTCTCAAACTTTGCTGTTGACGTAATATTTTAAGTAAATACTGATGATGATATGATGCCAATGGTGGTAGTGATGATGAGGTTGGGCTGACATTGTATATGGTGACGATGATGGTGATAATGATACTGTTGGTACTGCTCGTGATGAAAGCGATAATGAGGTGAAGAGAAAATAAATACTGTAGAGGAGGCGAGATGGGATAGACTCATGGAAGTTATTAAAACTACAGTACATTACTGCGTACAAGGCACAAACTTTAGCGGGCGTAGTAGCCAAACAGGCAAGTCAAAGGCCGTTCATCAACAGGAGGAAGAAGATTGGAGGAGGGAAGAGAGAGAGAGAAAGAGAGAGAGAGATGACTGGTTGTATAGATTAATGGGAGAAAAACTGAGTAGTGGAAGAATGTATAGTTGACATCATTTGTATGTCATCGACTGAACCATCGAAGGCGTTTTTCTGTTATTGCTGTCAACATTGTTCACTCCGTTAGTGACGACGTTATGGTTCATGTGGTTAACCTGGGCAGGGGCGGCACCGGGCCCGTTGTGCCCACCGTTGTATCCCTGCCTGGCAGTGATGCTCCCAACTCCTGGCGGGCACAAATTCTGCAACCACATCTCATGGAACTGGGACAGCTTCCCAGCATCGATCATGCTGTCAATGTCCGCTTCCCTGATAGCCCTATCCATTTCTCGAGTGGGTTTGTACTCCCACAGCCGAAGAACTGGTCGCTCTTCCCCGAGATGGCACACCAAGAGACAGCATACGACACCTTCTGGGGCTGCCAAACCGTTCTGGATGATCATCGCCTTGACCAGGCAGAGTTCGTTGATGTCCATGGGACGAGGGGTGGGCATGCCGGTGACCTTGACATTCACGGCGTAGAGGAGTGTGTTCTTCCGGCAGAGAAGGTCAACCTGACCTGTCAAAACCCGAACGAAGTTGGAGACTTTTACGTGAGCTGTGAGGCTGACATTCACGGCTTCGAAAGAGTCAAACCAAGTTTCGATCTTCTTGTCGAAAAGTTTACATAGATGTCCGCAAAACGTTGATTCGAGATCATTTTGGTATTTTGGGGTTGTATGCTTAAAAATGTCGGCAGCACCCTTTGACTGCAGAAGTGCAATCATGGAATGGAAGAATTGTTTCCCTTGTTCCTCTCGTCCAACAGTCTTCAGGAACTCCTGATACTTTTCTCGGGTTTTCTCGTGACGAGTGAGATCAAGACGACATGCCTCTCTCCGTATCAGAAACGGCTCCCATTTGATTTTTCTCTCTGTGAAAAGATATCAGAAGGACATTTTTATTGAGAATGGTAACAACAAAAAACTTCTCTCATCACAGAACGCTTGGCAATGAAAAAGTGACCGTACCGATCGATATTGGTGAGCATGGGAATAATTGTGCTTGCGTTTTTGCCGACGAATAATGTCGTTCAACAAATTAGGCCATGCAAGTGTTGCTAGTAGGCTAGTGTTGCATGCCAATTTCATTTAGCACCAAACATCAGTTATGACACAGACGACAGCATGCATCGACAAAGGTTTTCTAAACGTGAGGCAATTTGTAATTTGAGTAAATAATTATTTTGAAGCCGTAATGTTAGCAGCAAGACTCAGTTACAGTATAGTGCAGCAGGCAGAGAAGCACGCACGCACGCACGCACGCACGCACGCACGCACGCACGCACACACGCACACGCGCACACACACACACACACACACACACACACATGTGCAGTATTGATTGAGAACAACAAAATAATGGTGGAGTTAAATGCAGACACCAGAGTGTCCCCAGTGGTCTACACTCAAGCACAGTTTGTGACACTAAATCTTCAGGGATGAGTGGAGGGGAGTGGTGGGGGGGAAGAGGGGAGACGATCAGGAACATTGTGTTTGAGAAAAAAAATGGGGGAATGTATTGCTCGCTATTACAAACTACTCTAGTCACATCATTTACAACGCGAAGCATACGAAGAGATTCATACAAACATATAAATGAGTCTAATAGTCTCCTATAATTAGGGTCGGTTTCTTTCAACGGATAATGCCTGTTTAAGCATTTTTTGGTTTTTTTTTTTNGGGGGGGGGGGATAACTCATCAGATAGTGCACTGCGCTATCGAACAAACTAGGGGAGCCTTTAGGTATTTGGAAACTAAATCATTGAAGTATCTTTCACTGGGACACTGTACAAGCCCATAACCAGTGGAAAGGATCTGAATACACGAGGAACTAAAACAGGCTGAACCCACTAAACTAAAAAAAGCGTTGTTTGGTTAAGATTGGTATTCACAATGCTATCTAGCTTTGCGCGCTGGCGGTAACTACCAATATTACTTCCTTGGTCATCAAAAGTATGCACTCCCAGATTCCGAGAAATCGGGATTTGCGAGGAGCCCAGGGAAACGATAATTTACATGATGGTAGGTAAGGGGTTCAAAGGATTGAGAAGAGCTACACGATAAAATACAACAAACAAACATGTAGCCGCGTGACTAGAAGGCAAAACAGAATACTTTGACCTCTAGGCTGCAAAAGACAAAAAAGAAAGAAGATACCCTGGAATATTGATTCAAGATTCATCATTCAAGATTCAAAGTTTTTATAGGTCTTTAGGCCAATAACATAAATTCAAAACATATACTACGTGAAATCAAAGAAAATAAGGATGGAAGAAAGGAGATGAGGAAAGAAAGAGAAAGAAAGAAGGTAATGAAAAAAAAAATAAATGAAAACATATAAACTTGTAGTCGGGGTACAGGATGGAAACAAGCTCCGTTTCAGGAGCACAGAATCTGGCGGTAAAAGTAAAAAAAAAAAATACAGAACAACAGAAATACAAACCCATGGCTGGATCATAGATACTGTAGAGATTGTCCTCTCCCAAAGCAAGCACTGTCATGAATACCTTCATGGTGCTAAAGTCGTATGTCCTAGACAGCTTGTCTAACTGGCGCACCAAGTGAGCGTCATGCAGCCGAACTGACAATGTCATGACAGCAGGTATGAGAAAGGAGGATGAAAGATGAGAAGAGTCAGTTGTAAGCACAGTGGAACTCTGTTAGCACAACCTTTGCTTAACACAACCCCTTGCTTTGGCTTAGCAACTTTTATTCAACCATCCCAACAGCTTTGTTTCTGATCAAGCGCACTCCGATGAACACAAAACTTCTAGTAAAAAGACCTGCAGTAGCTTGATCCAAATGATGTGTGTGTCAGAGTTCCACTATGTAAAAGACAGCGCGTCAGCTTTAAGTGATGAGGCTGAAAAATGATGAGGAGGAGAAGGAGACATGAAAATGTAGATGTTAAAGTAGCAGACCAACTGAGGGAAATGAGACAAGAGCGTAAGAGAAGGAATGGGGTTAGTTTGCAAAACATGAAGTGCTAGACAGCCAGGTGCAGAGGATGAAGTCAGACGAGCAGAAGGAAGAGCTGATTGCAAAAGAAGCGGAGGTGGATGATGATGGCTTAGTATAATTATGAGGAGAGGAAGATGGTGGGTAAGTATAGCAAAGATATCAAGGAAGGTTAAACGGGTAAGAGAAATGAAGAAAAAGAGAACCAGTTGTAAAAGTAGTGCCAATTCCCACCGACTTTGATTGAGCAGGACCACAAGGAGGAAGAACAGAATAAGGTGCAGGCATAGCTGCATGTCTAATTTAGGCGATAGTGTCTCAAACAGTAGGCCGGAGACGAAGGATGAGGAGAAAGAGAATGGATAAAGAGAAGAGCAAATGATGTGGAGGACACAGAAGAATTTGCGGAAAACGGAAAAAGATCATTATGTAAAATTTGTACTTGCTGAAGAGTAAGTATGTTAATTCCCCCTGAACAGTTTTCTGAGAGCACGGAGCTGGAGACGCTGAGGAAAAGGGGGAAATGTCAGGCCAACTTAATGAAGAAGCTGGAACAAAAAGTGATGGAGGCTGATAGATATACAACGCCAAATCTCGTGTCTATGAGAAGTTGAAACGAGAACCAGGACAAGATGCTTGAATGCCTGAATGGACTGGCTAATGGATTAGTTAGGGCGGACGGCGTGCTGATAACATAGAGAGCATGCATTTGTGAAAGAAGGACTAGAAATGGTAAGAAAACATGTCAGCAAAACATATATTAACGAGACAAGTAATAAGCTGAGACTGATATGCAACAGGCTTAATACAAACCAGCTCACTAGCTTACTGCATCACTGGCTCTAGCATGACTAAGCAAGTCCTCAGGAAAGACTTTTAGAGCAGACTAGCAACCATAAAAGGCTGTTAAGAGAACCGACACAGGCCTACAGGAAATTATAATTGGAATAATGTAAAGAAAGCTGTAGATTTATATTACGGGATTAATAAGGATTGGACACGTTCCGTGCCTTAGATGTTAAAATTAGAACAGCACCTTGAACAGATGGTGCAGGCTATTCTACATGGATCCTCGAAGCAATACAAGCAAGCGACCTCTGAATTTGACAGGTATTTTTTTCTTTATTCGCTGGCTTAAACTAAACATTGTCGACAACTTGCTTCCATATGTGATGGCTTCACTGTTTTATCATAAAATGCAACATGTATCCCGCTCCCTTGCCTTTAGATCTACTTCCCCTGACTGTGTTGTCAGCAGAACTAGAGTGTATTTTATAAGGTTAGTCAAGGCAAGTGTGTTAGCATCAAGAGCACGCAAACAAGTGCAATGCGAAATCTTGCTTGTAGAATTTCCAAATGGGTCATCCATAAATCATCTAGGCCAAAGTTTCATGATATTTGACAGTCCCCTCCCCTCCTCTCTCCCGCAAGCCTTGTGGGCTTTTCGTAGCTTCGACGCCAACATCCCCTCTTCCAGTACCAACAAACGTCATCTTCTTTCCCACTTCTTCATCGCAGCTCACTAGGAAAAGCTTACGCAAGCTCACCACAACTCCTTTATGGTTCTTACGAAAGCACATTCCACCTCTGCTCTTTGGACGTACGCAATTTATGAACGACCCTCAATAGCATAGTAAGGAAGGATACCATAGCACTCCTAAATAAGCCCCTAAACACACACTACGCACCTGGCTCGTATGTGCTGTATACATTGTTGTCTCCCAGAGCTTCCACTGTCATGAAGATCTTCATAGTGGTCAGGTCGTATGTTCTGGACAGTTTCTCCAGGCGACGCCGCAGCTCATCCTGGTACTGGTAGCCATAAGGCACCACGGCCCCTCGGGCTGAGATCATGGTAAGGCTTCCCTGGCGAGGTTTCTTTGGTGACGCCTGCTGTGATACTTTTAGTGAAGGTTCTCTGGTGAGTCTTCCGGTGAGTCTTTTGGCGAGGGTTGTATGATGAGGGTTCTGGTGAGTCTTTGGCGAGACTTTCAACGTTGATGATCTTTTAGGAGGCCAATGAAGCCGCTGATCATATTGATAGGCAAAACCTCTAAAACGGCTGTGGCAGTGTCCTGTTTATAGTATCTGTGCTTATGAAACTATCACCAGTCAAATTTCCAAGAGACAGGAATCGTTGGTCAAAACATATTCCTCATCTCCTCCTTTCTCTGTGGTATTATTGTCCGGCCGCCTCCAAACGATGCAAATTTCAAGAAAGTTTAAGTAAAACTCTGAAAAGAGATACAGAGATAAATGTTAGTGAAACAGTTTTCTACGGAAAAGGTGGGCGAAGGCTTAGCAAATACGATAAGGCCATACCAAGCAAAATAAACGATGATTTTCCTCTGCGTAAACGAAAACAAGAAGTATGAAGCTAACAATATGTAGTCTACCAATACTACACAAAATAGATTTGAAATGCTCACTAACTTATACACTGAAAAAGAAACATGATATCAACAAAATCCATCAACGAAATAAGATCTGATACAAATACATTACAGAAGTGCGACTTCTACCCCTCAACCATTAATGACTTCGGCCTGGTGAAAGCAAAAGAAAAAAAAATGTATGGAGCAAACGATGCACTGTGGTCTACATAGAGGTCTTCTGAAATAATGATATGTGTCTAAAACATAATATGAAACAATGGGAAAAAATCGATGAAAGCGACTTTTGTTAACGGAATTTAAGTTAAACAATGTCTTCGATCCTTCCGGATCAATTTCCAACGCTGCAGAGAAAGACATCCCAGCCACATCACTTCCAACGCACTCGAAAACACAGGACATGAGGCACAGGGGAAAGTACATTCGACTTCCGGAAACTGTACAGTAAACTTTATGGTTCGTCTAAATCTTGTGTCAGAACCAATATCCACTTGATTGCCTTCGCTTCTGGATTAGTAGTGGTTCTTAGTCCATCACGACACGTGCCATATCAAAGCGTGTTGCCACTCAACAACCAATATCTTGGTTCTCATTAATCTTTTGAAATACTGTGGGGACCGATTCATTTAGCATTCCGTGTGCTGTATCATATCCAGCAGATTGGCCGAAAGAATGATTTGTATCAGCCCCTTCCCACAACACGTGCATACACATATTCCTACAACAAAAAGAAATTATTTCCAAAGATATGAACTTACTGTCGAGTTACGGATTTCTAAATAATAACGTTAATTTTGGAACCGTTAATGTTTATAGCTTACTCAATCACAAGCCGTCTAAGTCACCAGCATTGATACCACAAATCTCAATACTCGACGTCGCTCTGTTTCAAAGATCTGATAAGCTTTGTCATGAAAGTCTCCATGCCAAAGTTACACGGACATTTCTGTCTCTGTCAGCTATTTCCCCTTATAAAGCAGGGACCGGCCTAGGATTCAGCAGCAACCCATAACACGCTGTGCCTGGTGTTCTAACCACTTGACAGGCGCTAAGTGGAGCGTCCCAGCACAGGCTAATTATGTGCCCTCTACCCTTCAATTATAGTCTAACATGGATTTAAGCCTTAAAAGCTTATAGATATTCCTTCTGTGAAGGTTGCGTACCCCGCACAGGCGCGGCACCCCATTAGATAATTCAGACACCATGCAGGAAAATGAAACAACGGCTTTACCTGCACCCAACAACACACAAGTCCTGCCAATCTCTCCTCCCAACCTTTCTTGTGTGGACCAGAGTGGCTGAATGGTTACGGCATTGGACTAAAAATTTTAAAAGTTGTGGGTTCAATTCACGACCATGATCATGTTGTAAATGTCGTGTGAAAATGTTCATATACATTTTCCTCAATGAACTCGTCTGTAAAGTGGGTATCTGGCTATAGGCAGTAGAAGGTATTGCCAGAATGATTGTAGTCAGCGCCTAAAAATGGCAGCGTTATTGTACACTCCCCTGGGAGTTGATAAAGTCCTAGAGTGATCAAACCTGCTGGGCTGGTAATAGTGTGAAGTCTGGTAAGTGGGCATTAGCCTGGACATGAGACTTCTTGCATTCTTCTTCTTCTTATTATTATTACTACTACAAAGATGTTTGATATATACAGGAAATACAAAATAAAGCTAAAAGCATGCAATCTGAATTCAATATGCAATAATTTCAAGCGAATGAAATCAGTGACTGAACTTTGTCGTATCAATTCTCACTCTGACACCTTTCCACGAACAGACAGACAGACAGACAGACATACACACACACAGACAGACAGACAGACAGACACACACACANACACACACACACACACACACACACACACACACACACACACACACACACACACACACACACAGGATACAGCAAGACACGTTAGGTCACGTACGACCGGTTTTAACTTAAAAGAATGAAACGTTTCTTTGGTGAACAAAGTCTTAAAAATTACAGACAGTTTTACCTTTCACTCCTTGTTTCATCAGAATTTCACATACAAAGAAGCAAGTCCACTGCGCTGACAATCCTGTTCAGCAACAACACAATATTATGATGGATGTATTACATGAAGCACACTATTAAGTCTACAAGAATTTCACCAAAGTGTAGCACATCACTAAAGCTACATACTATAAATTCCTCGCGAGCCTCTGCTACTGTGTTACGTTACGAGCACCCAACCCACAAGTGTGTCATGTCATGTGTGTCACTAACACACTATCCTATTCTTCGAGCGCTTCACAATAATATGATTTCCGCATAACTTTCACAAAGTTTGGCTAGCGTCCGTCAGCCAGATCCAGGCTACTGTTTGTTCTGTGTTGTTTAATTTTTTTTTTTTAAGATTCTAACCTCACGTCTGCAGCTGTGTGAGAGAAGAGCATTAAACCAGTCTATACAAACATCCAAGGCCTACAATTTTTCTGTCTGCAAAAACGATGACACGAGAGACCAGGGCAAACTCGACACTCGTTTCTTTACATTATTCATGTGCCTATCTGTTGAGGATAGAGAGCCGTCATGAGGGGAGATATTGTGACAGAATAATGTTGTGTGCAGTGTTATGGAATCAACGATTAAGCATCAAAGGAGGCCAGGCTGTAAGACTTTAAAACTTTATTTTGAGAAACTATGCAACATGGTTTGATGTTTACTTGTTGTTATATTATAATGGCGATGAATCGCTAGACTCCGCATAATCGTAATTCCTAGGCAGCAGAGAAAAAAGTTGTCCCTAACAGGGATTGTTTTTATCTCTGTGATGTCTTATAGAAAGTATAGTATTCTGTACCGTGAAAATTGTTGAGATTGAGCGGAAGTTGCTGTTAAGCGGATTACGATTACACAGGGTCGACTGTAGCTTGTTATGCTTCATCTTATTAAAAAATTATCATCTCCAAACGTTTCTATCTGTCTACCCAGTATGGCGAAATTGCTCAAGTAATAGGAGATGGGTGGCATTTTGCTTTTCGGCAAATTGGTCGATAGAAGTCTATTATTCTTAACCAAAAATATTTAGGTTTGATCTCTTGTAGGCAGGGCTAGATTGAAGAGGTTTGTGGTGGGAGGGAAGGTTAGGCGTGGGGATCCTGTTGAAAGATCATGTTTGAAAATGAAAGGAAAACCTTCAGAAGGTAGTTGACGAAAATGAAACGAAGTCATGTTTGACAGTGTAAGAAATAGAGAGTCAGGGAAGAGAGAAAGAATAGGAAGGAAGAGAAAAACCCACAGGTAATAGAATTCCGAGGGATTTCCCCACTCTCTCCGACACACAAACACACAGACATGCACGCTTATAGGCATGAAGTCGTTTATTAAGTGACACAAGAGAAGTTTCACAATTCTAAATTCATAGGCTTTAGACTTAAAATCGACAATGCAATCTTTGAGTAATAATCGCTTCCATTACAATAGCGTATATTGTACAGAAGTCAAAACTACATAACTTAGTTCACACATTCATCTAAACAGTAATTTATTCCCCCTCCCCCTTTCCGACACACACCTCCCTATGCCTGCACCCCCCTCCCTCACCCCAAACTTCCCTCTCCCCTCTCAGTTACAACTTACTTTTAGCACTCCCGTGAAATAGTATTTTTAATCATGCATGTAAAATCAAGCTTAAACAGAATTTAACATATGCACCTCGCATTCATCGACAATAGCATAACGGCAAATACTTGAGGGAATAAGTCCTTCCAAATCATAGAATTCAATAAAATGTGATAATTAAATACATGTAGCTAGCCTAGTCTATAAATTTGAACGAAGTGTCACGAACGAGCGTCACAAATGAAATCAACAAGGAAAAAAACGCGGAGGATTAAAAAAAACAACAACACCCAAACTTTAAAATACAGTTAGCTATTCAAATTTCTCTTTCATGCCTCATTTGAGAGCTGAGAAGTTAGATCATAGGTCAAGGGTAAGAAATGTAATGTTCAGTTACAGCAATGTAAGGAGATACATTCCAACAAGATCTGTCTTTGAAGGTCTACTTTTAGGCTAAGGTTTGCTTCTATTCATTTGTTAAGTGCCGTTTCGTGGCAAAGTGTACAGTTATAAATAACTGAGAGCTCAATTCAACTTCGTGGTGGCATTGACAGCAGGCAAGGATTCCTTCCAAAGGCGGCTGAAATGGAAGGTCCAAAATTACAGCTTTGAAGAGAAAGTGAACCACCAGTCAGAGGAGGGAAGGAGAAAGAAGGGGAGGGGAGGGAGGACAGCGGGAGACAACTACAGCAGTAGATGGGCTGTATTCTTGTATTCTGCTGTCCGTTAGAATCAAATTCAATAATATCTAAAAATTTTATTGAAAGGAAGTGTTATCACTGGATTTCTACGTCTCTTCCTCAAAAATCAACTTCGGCACTGAGGAACGTTACACTGCTGCAAACCAATTCATTGCATCCAAGCGGTGGTCTCATACCGTGAACATCACGTTGCTACGTTCTCAGATGAAACTGGATATATTATGAATATTCCAGATGTTTCAAGCTGCAGATATGGAGTGAACAGAAAAAAAAAAAACCCGAAAAATACGAGTATAACAGAAGCGCGTATTACGCTAGGCGGCAGAAGAGATCTTACGAGAGAATTTAAAAAAAAAAAAAGAAAATCATACCACTGGTATATTAGTAATGGTAAGACCTATTTTCGGTTGTGCGTTTATGTATTATTATGATATCTTTTTTATGTTTATGTTCTTCTAGGAAGCTAACCAAAGACCTAACACAACAGCAGTGTCGTTTTGTGGGCTCGTCTATCTTTTCCACACACAATGAGAAAGTCTTGACTGGCACACGGGAGACACAAATGGAAGAGGAGAGAGAGAGAGAGAGAGAGAGAGAGAGAGAGAGAGAGAGAGAGAGAGAGAGAGAGAGAGAG